>PVKS010034202.1:0-21083 GCA_004027875.1 Aplodontia rufa | reverse complement strand
AAAAGAAGTAAAAACACATCTTTTTTTTTTTTTTAAGAGCGTGGCTGACACCGCAGGAGTCTGTAAGATTGCTTAGTGGGGTAGGTACTTTTAAGTCTCAAAGCCTGCCTTGATTACTCCATGCTAGTTTTGTTTGTTTTAAGGGAGAAGGACAGCTACAGAGAAAAAGAGAGCATCAACTTTCTTTAGTTTTTCATGTGGCTTTTGTTGCTCTGGCAATTCTTTGTGTTTGTGGTGCTGGGGTTTGAACTTGCGTCCTTGCGCATGCCAAGCGCAGTAGCCACTGAGCCACCGCTGCAGCCCCCATGTTTCTTAATATAGTATGCAGTATGGACACCTGATTTTAAGATAATATTTGTGTAACTGTTTACATATGCTATTTCTTTGTTCCTTTGTCCTATATCTCCAAAGTGGCCCCTGATATCCAAGTCTTTGAAGAAAGGCCAGGCGCTGGACGTTAGTCCACTTGCTATTAACAATACGTTCTCCATTTTCATCATATATTCATGTAAAAGGCAAAGAGGGGTCAGTAGGTGGAGGACCAATGTACTTGTTAACTTGAGCTGCTTGTGGTGGATACCAGAGGTGTCCCCCAATTTTATAGGCTATATAAGGTGGTCCTTGTACAGTTGGGACAACACATTTTCTATTAATAGCCTGTTTTAGTGCTTGAATTTCAGGGGGCTATGGAGTGGTCAATAAGGGGGCCATCAAATAGACTGCTCTAATAACTTAATGATTTTACTTTCTTTTTTTTTATTAGAAGTATATAGGTACAGTTGAGGGGGAAACATTATCAAAACAGCAGCAATCAATGTATATAAACTTTGTTATTCAGGGGAAATGTCAAAACATGGATGACCACCTTGGGTTTCACCTGTGGCAGTTTCCCCCAGAAGAACTCATGTGTTGGTAGCTCGTGGAGGAATGACATCCGCTTCTGGGATGGTTCCCCCATCTTCCCAATCTCCAGACTCCTATGAGTTCTTCATATGCCCTCCCCGCTCCCCATCCTCCTCCCTACACCTCCAAGTATCCTAGAGAGCTATCCCCCTATTACTCTGAAAGTCATTCAGTTTGCAGTTTTGTTAGGTTAGCCGTCAGCCCTACTGCTTCCCCATATATGCTAGCATCAACAGATGAGAGAAACCATTTGGCCCTTGAGTCTCTGAGCTTGGGAGACTTCACTAAGCATAATTCTGTCCATCTCCATCCATTTGATTTCAAAAGCCGTAATATCGTCCTCTCTAATGGCCGAGTAGAATTCCATGATTTTACTTTCATTATCCAATTGAGCCTTAAGACTGGAATTTTGTTTTCCAAGATTACCACATGTGCTATTGCAAGGACCCTCCTTAGCAATCTGCAACATAGGTTGAGTAATGTTTTTCTCATGATATTCAGCATATTTTGAACCTAACTGAATTCCTGGGAGAAGTACAGTACATACAATTCCTACAAAACAGCCAGTTCCTAGAAGGGATGGTATTGGCAATCTCCTGGAATGCCGGTTTTGCCAGGCCCTTCCCCAAGTCTGGACTTTGTCACATGGAAGCTTGGTGGACCTTGCCTCCTCCAGCAAGTCTCCTTTTAAAGTCATGCACACACACACACATCCTGGTGGTCCTGTTGCTCTAGAGAACAGACTAACACAGCTTACAGTGTCCGTTCATTTACGTTCACCACCTGTACAGACTAAAGGCCTGCAGTTTTCTTGTGACATCTTTGTTTAGTTTGATGTGGAGATAATGGTGACCCTAAAGAACGAGTTGGAAAGTATTCTCTCTTCTTCAACTCCACAGATCTAGTTTCTTCCTTACCTGTTTGCTTTTCCTGGAGCAGAGAAACCTTCTTTGGAAATTACTGTTTACCTGCTCCCACCCAGCTGAGTTATCCAAAGCACTGACACATGGGACTCCTGCTTCTTCTAGCTCATAATGCACCTGGGCAGAGCAGTGAGCCCTGCTGAGGACACCTCTGACATCACTCGTCTTCTTCAAGGTCTAGCCTGCCATCAGCCCTATGCAGCGCACTTTCCACATCAGACACGGTAGTTTTCATATCTACTAGCTCATTTTTTTTAAGAGCTCAGTTATTTATTGAGCATGCTACCAAAGAGGCGTAAGCTGGGCATGTTGACCATGCCTGTTATGCCAGTGACCAGGAAGTGTAAGGCAGGATCACAAGTTCCAAGTTAGCCTGGGTGACTCTGTCTCAAAATCAACAAACAAATAAATAAAAAGGGATGGGGATACAGCTCAGTGGCTAAGTGCCCTGGGTTTGATTTCCAGTACTTCAAAAACAAAACAAAAAGAGCTTTAGTCAAAAAAGACCAAGGCTGGGCTGAGTGTATATTGCACACCTGTGATTACACACACTTGGGAGGCAAAGGCAGGAGGATTACAAGTCTGGGGCCAGCTTGGATAACTTAGACTCTGCTTCAAGATTTTAAAAGAGGGGAGAGGAGCTAGGGATATAGCTGTGGCTGAGCTCCCTTGAGTTCAATCTCCAAGACGGAAACCAAAACCAAACAAGACCCCACTAGGCTTGTGGGCTTCTCCCGGCTCCACTTTCTCTCCTCAGCTGGACAGCTCCAGCCCCCAGGCTGCAGATGAGGCTCCCAATGTTGACATGGGACAGAGACTTTGCAAACAAGCGAGGCTAGGAAGGCTCAACGCTGCCATTGTGCCATTGTGCCGAGCTGACTGACCTTATTTCTATTTTGTTGTTGTTGTACTGGGGATTGAATGCACTGGTGCTTGCATTACCACTGAGTTACATCGCCATGCCTTGCTGGGCCAACCCAGGACAGGTGCTGATCTGCAACTGCAAACATCAACATGTGGTCTCATGGCTCAGGGCCTGCATGGAGACCTTCCCAAAGGGCACTGGCCTCATTGACACAGGGTTATAGTCTAGTGGAAGCACCAGCGGACAGACACCAGGGACACTTGGTGTCCAGGTGTGAAGGGGGACCTGCAGCCTCAGCTCCAGCCAAGCCCAGATGCTAACTAAACTCTCACAGTGGTAATGAAGGTGCCCCAAGCTGAGGGCTCTGCGCGCATTCGTTCAACACTAGGCCTTGTAGGCCTACTGTGTGCAGTGCCCCAGGGTGAGCAGCTCCTGTCCTCTGGGGAGATGACCCTGGGCACACAGTTCCATGACAGGCAGATCGGTGTGTGAAGGGAAAGGTGGTTCTGGGACAGCCCTCACGAGCAGGAGGAGGAGGACTGGAGAAAAGCCCACGGTGAGGGCAGGGCAGGTGTGTCCGGGGCTTTGGGCTGGCCACCTGGATGCTTCTCGCAGTTCCATTTTCCATTACTGGCCCCTGATGTGGGAACGGACCTAGGGCGCTCCGCCGCCCAGCCCCATCCCTTGCTCCTTTGTTTTTCTTCACTGAGTGGCTGAGGCCGACCTGCAGCTTGCGATCCTCCCTCGTCAGCTGAGTCGCTGGATCATGGGCCTGGCCCCCGCGCCCGGCAAGGAACGGGGTCGGCGAGGGTGCGGGGCAAGAGGCGTGGGCCCAGCTCTGCTGCTAGGCTGGGCTCCTTCCCGCCCGGGCCTGTTTCCCCAAGGCTGGCTTCCTCCGGGCTGCAGGCCGGGCGCCCTCGCCGCTCCCCGCTGCCAGCCGCCTGCGTCCTACCGGCCCGATCAGTGGCGCGCGGGAGAGGGCGGAAGCAGAGGCAGAAGCGGAAGCGGAAGCGGCCGGCCGGGCGGCGGACTGACCCGGAAGCGCTCGCCAAGGCCCCCGCCCACTGCCGATATCGCTGCCGGAGGACGGGCCTCTTCCTTTCTGCGCTCGGGCTCGTGGTGGAGGTAGCAGGTCGGCCGCGTGGCGCGGGCTGGGGTGGGGACCGGGGGCAGAGGGGCCTGGGGGCAGAGGAAGGGGACCGGGGTCGGGGCTGACCTCGGGCTCGCTCGGCAGGCGCTTCGACATGCAGAACGACGCTGGCGAGTTCGTGGACCTGTACGTGCCGCGGAAATGGTGAGAGCCTCACCGCCCCTTCCCCCGGCGGTGCCCACCTGGTCCCTGTGTCGGTCCCCCCTCACTTTGCGACCCCTTCCCCGCAGTTCCGCCAGCAACCGCATCATCGGTGCCAAGGACCATGCGTCCATCCAGATGAACGTGGCCGAGGTGAGCCTGCTTCTCGGAAGTTCTTCCCCGTGGGGAGGGGTCTTGAGGTTCAGGGCCTGGTCTGAGCCGTGTGTTGCTCTCCAAACCTGGTGAGTGGCCTTTCCATTCTTATTTATAGGTGGACAAGGTCACGGGCAGGTTTAATGGCCAGTTCAAAACCTACGCAATCTGTGGTGCCATTCGCAGGATGGTAAGCTTTACCCCTTGCTAATCACGTCCCCTCAGTCCGCCAGCACTGTGCTTTTTGGGCTTGAATGTAATGGTGGCCTCCCAGGTTAGCTAGCTGTGGGCCCTACCTGGGGTAGGGAAGGACTATGAGAGAGAACTTGGTGTCTCACTCTGTAGCTAGGAGCTTGCTGGTGCTACCAGCACCTTTCACCTGGTTGGTTGTTAGGCCCTGGAGCCTCTCTGTAGCCATAAGGAGGCAGAAGTATTCTTAGCACCTTCCCCCCCCCCCCCAAGGGTGAATCGGATGATTCCATTCTTCGATTGGCCAAAGCTGACAGCATCGTCTCAAAGTAAGGGGGCTGTTGCACTTGGGCAGAGGGCCTTGGACTTCACCAAGGAGATGGTTTAATGCTGCCCTTCTTTCCTTGTAGGAACTTTTGACTGGAGAGAATTGTGGATGCGGAATATTTGTCATGAATAAATAGTGAGAAACCACCTGTGTGGGTCCATTCTGTCCCCGTGAGCCTGGAACAGGCACTTGCTGTGAATGGGTGACTGGGGGGGCAATGTACCTAATGAGCCAAAAGGAGAACCTGAAGTACGTTGCAAAACCAAGTTTTACTTCAACACACACATACATTATCCACTGAAAACCATCCATGATGTAAACTTGAACATTCTGAGGTCAAGTGTTTGCTTACGCACGGTCACATCTGGGTCTGGCTTTGTTTGGTCACTGCCCAGCTGAACACCATGGACACATCTCAGATTTGACACAGTCTGGAAGAGACAGGTGCAGGCTGTCTTCTGATTTCAGTACTGACTTTTCTGCAGCACTTAGGGTACCACAAGGCACCCCTGGGCATTGTTGGAAAGGATGTATGACAGGAAGGGCTTCAGACATACCATCTGTTAAATGATTATATTTCACTACGAAATAGACAAGTTATTACTGTGTTTACCAGCCATTCCTCCTCATCAGTGTCTCTGGGGCCGTGTCCCCTGAGGGTAGATTGTTGTCCCTGTAACCAGTGCTATTGTCATGCCATTTTGGTATCACAGCAGGGTGCTTTTCAGAGTTGTTGGGGCCCAGGGCTTACAGGGTGTAGTCCTGGTGCACATGAGGTCTTGGGACTGCCCTTGGCTTCTGAGAAGACTAAGAACTAGTTTACGCCCATCTTGTCTTCCCCTCATGCTCCAGCCTTGACTGCTGCTCAGCTGGGGTGCACCTCTGCCAGGGCAGGAGTGGGTGTGGCGTTGAGGGTCCAGCAGCAGGACTGACACCTTTTCTGCAGGAACACAGGCCCTACAAACAGATTTCTCAGTCCCTGCTGGTGATGGATAGCTTGATGGTCTAGTGTTCTTGCAGGGGAACTAGACTACCTGGTGCACTAAAAGAATGTCAGAACTGGGAGAGCCAAAGATGGCCCTGTCACTCTGAGCATAGACCCACACAGAAGGGACACTGATAGCCATTTGGCACAGCAGACTGCACTGGCCAAGACCATCTACCTAGGAAGAAAAGGCATTGATTCTCGAGGCTGAGGATTTGTGGGGTGTGCAGAGGGCAGGGCCTTAAAGTCCCACAACCAAATCCCAAGTTGTAATAAATAACATTTTCATTGTCACAATATTGCTTAGGAAAATCAAGAGCCAGGAGCCTGCAGTTCTGAAGGTCCAGTGTTGTGGGTAGACAGGTTTCCTTGGTGAGAGGTACAGGTTGGGTCCTGGCATGGGGTTGGGCTGGTTTCTCCCCAGCCCTTTGAACATGTGACAGCACTGGGGTTTCACAGTGATGGGAAAGTTCAAAAATGGGTCAGAGTCAGAGATCAAAGCAGAGCAGGAATCTGCTTTTGGTGGCTTAACCCAACACAAAAAGCTGCCTGCAGATATGGGAAGCAGGTGGCCGGAGGCTCAGATGCTTGGAGATGCTGCCAAAGACTGCATTATGAGTGGAAAATGAAAGGCCCAAGATGGATGCTGGAGTGCGCTCAACCTGGCTGTGGGCATGTTCGTGAGTTCTGGACACGTGGATGCCATGCTGCAGCTGTGAGGTTTGGAAGGCGAGGTGAAGGAGAGGCCAGAATTCAGATTGGCCACCATGTGATGTAAGCCACAGGTCCTGGTGCCAGGCCCGTCTCAGGCATGTGAGAAACGCCAAACCCCAAGCTGTCCATGTAATACTTAAGAAAAATTCTCAGAGACACCTTGGAGGTGTGGTGCACTTCAGAACAAAAGTGACATGCTTTTCCAAGGAAATCCAGAGGGCTAGGAAGGGGGCAGGTGGGTGGGCTGAAGTCCTGCGAGTGCATGCTGGCCTAGAGCTGCTGGGTGAGCCGTCTGTAGTGAGGTAAGACTTGGTTCTCAGGGAGATAGAGGGCCAGCTCCAAAGCCACAAGCACCGTGAACTCAAAGCCGATGAGATCGCGCCTGTTGAATCGGAATCTTTCTTCCAGCTTCTGTGGGAAGGAGAGACAGGTGAGGTAGATGAGAACCCCCCCCACCCCGCCCCAGGCTGCCCCACCAGCCCAGCAGATGAGAGCCCTCCCTCCAGCGTGGCCTGCTCCCTGGGGCTGGAGTCCGGCCGCAGCAGGGCCTCCCACTCACGTCGATGAGCTGTTTCACTTCGTTCTTGCGGAGATCACTGCTGATCTTGGCGGCGAGCAGCACGCAGGCCCCTGCGCACAGCTTGCGGTTCTGCTTATTGAGCTTGCCCTGCAGCACGAGCTTCTCGAAGTACACATAGGCCATGGACACGGTGCCTGGCTCCAGGCTGCACTCCTCAGACAGGGTCCGCATCTCCCGCTTCAAACTGGGGACATAAGCGAGTCCGACGGGGAAGAGGCGCTGAAGCAGCAGCCAACACAGCCTGTGCCACGTGCCCTTGGGGAACAGGCTGGGGGGTTGGCCTGGCCCTTCTTACCTCCTGATTTTGCTCAGAGTTAGCTTGATGTGAGGGAACTTCTCCCTAAAGGTCTCATTCATGTCCTTCTTGAGGTCTGAGGGCTTCACGTACTCTATCACTGTAGTCTGCAACAGAAGTGGACCAGGGTAGGGGCCAGGCGCTGGGAGAGCAGATTTGCACACATGAACATGAGGTGCTTCAGAGAGGCTCCTGGATCTGAGAATGCGATGGCTGAAGAGCCCATCTGTTCTCGGTAGTGAGGCCCAGGTTGCCAGTCTTGAGGGTGACCCCAGTGAGTGGGGACAGCCTAAGTCTCCAGCCAGCCCCACACATCACCCACGACTGTGGCCCTGGTCCCCTGCTGCTGCGGGTGTTCTGGGGGGGCACATTCCTGTGGGCTGGCTGTTTTAGGCTTCTGGGCCAAGGGGTGGCATGCCCACAGCCCACCCACATGCCCTGAGTGGTGGCTAGCAAGGTGGGCAGCCTATGGGCTGCAGGTGGCAGGTGCTCACCATGTATGAGGCGAAAATGAGGACCCGCTTGTGCTTCCCACAGGGCCACTGCGGGTCATCCAGGAGGTTGGGGTTGTACTCCAGGGCATCTCCCCCATCGCTCCCTGTAAACAGAGGTGGCTCCTGACCTACAGAGCCTCAGGTGGAAGCCACCCAGTCCAGAGGGGGGCAGGGAGGGGCTTCAGGTGCAGTTCCCTCCCTGCCCCACGGCCAGGGCTGGGGTCAAGGGGCAGATGTCCTGCAGCATCAGGAGGTCAGGCCCCTTCCTGAGTAGCCTGTGAGCATGGTTCCTCTCCACTGCCTGGCTGGGCAGCGTTCTATCTGGGGAGATTTTCTCTGCTGACTCTGCTCCACAGCCAGCTCTGTCTGCCACTGGGTTTTGGGTGTGAATGTGGCCTATTGCTGCCGCCTCCCCTGTGCCCTGGGAAGATGGGTAGGCTACCTAGCTCCGTGCCAGCTGGTGCTGACTTGGTGGCAGCAGGTTTGTGTCTAGACCCTGGCAGAGCCCGGGGAATGTTGGGGCGAGGCTGGGGCAGTGGGCCATGGCTGTCACTCTTGTGTGCGACCAGGGCGTTGGTAGGGTACAGGAACTTCGCGTACGACACAACCTGGAAAAGCAATCACACCAGGGCTCAGCCCTGTTTCTCAAGAGCAGGTACAAATGCACTGTGGGTCCTCCACGCTGTAGAAGGCTCAGCTGCTTGTGCCCGGAGCTGCCATGGGATGAGCCCCGTGACTTGGCCCCAGGCTACCACTCGCCAACCTCCAGCTGGGATTCTCAGGTCACCAGCTTCACAGTGGTGCTGCTGGATTTGCAGCACGGTGATCCCCTGCCTCTGAAGACCCTTGGCCTCAGTCCATAGGCCCAGAGGTGGGGCCAGATAGTATGCAGAGCCCAGGCTGCAGGGCAGGGCAGTGCGGCACACACCTGGCTGGCCTGCACTTCATTTCTCCGGGCCAGCTCAAGGGCAGTTGCTGACAGGCATGGTGGGCCCATTTCCCCAGGGCTGGGTGGCCCACTCCCCACACTCTGCCTTCCCATGTTCCTCTGTGGGCACTGGCAACTGGGCTGCTCCTGCCCACCTAGCCCTGACCCTGCTGGCCATCAATGGCCCTGGGGCTCTTGCCTTTCCATCTGCTCCCAGTTCAACACCTTCCAACTCAAAGACCATCTCGGAAGAAACGGAAACGCCGCCAGATGGATGCCTCTGCTTCTGGCTGTCCACCCTCAGGTCACTGCAAAGCACAGGAGAGGAGGGGCTGTGGCCCTGCTGCCCGTGGCTGCAGGGTGGGAGCTGGGCCCAGGCTGAACCTCTGGTACCAGCAGCTCAGAAGCCTTTCTGCCTGTCCAGAAGCACTGATGCCTTCTCCAGAAGGGTGGCCAGGGTGAGTGGGGGCTTTCATCCTCAGGCTGCCAATGCCTGACTCTTGCCCTGCCACACACCACCTGTCAAACACCCAGGCACCGGCAGCTCTGTGTTGACCTGCACTGAGCCAAGTCTGCCTCCTGGGTGCTACAAGCCTTCACCTGCAGCCACAGCCCTCTGTGCAGCTCCGCTTGGGGCCTGGGAGCTGGCAGTTCCCCATGGGGCAGGAGTTTCCCCATCACCGACTGTTTTCATGCCACAATTACACCCAACTGCCCTTCTTCCTTGGAATATACTCAGGATGCAATGCCTGGACTAGTCACAAGGGCATACGACTGTCTGCAGAGGGACAGGAGTCTCATAGGCAGAGAACAAGGTCCTGAAATGGCCAGCAGCGGACGTGCTGACCCTGTGTGTGCACAGACCCCACAGGACCCAGCTGGTACCTGGGTGGTGGACCCCACTGATACCCCCATGCCAGGCTTGGCAGGACCGGCTTTGGACCTGCCCTGCTCACCTGATCCGCAGGCCTTCTCCATAGGGCAGGACTGAGAAGGCCGCACACAGGGACCTCTTGGCACAGATGAGCACGATCCTGTGGGGAGGGCAGGGGTCAGAGCTGGGCAGGGTCATTCCCAATAGGAAACTAACTCCATTCTGCCTAAATTCAACCCACAGGAAGCTGCCAGCTGTCTAAGGGGACTCAGCCCAGGAAACCGGGGGCCCCTGTCAGCAGATCTGGCTGCCTCAGTTCTGGGGCCAGTTTCTCCAGATGTACTTAACGAGGCACCCCCTACCTGGACACTGCTGCAGGTGTGCGGGCACAGCAGTAACAGGCCCTAGGGTCTTCCCACAGCTTCTGCTCCTCTGCATTGAGTGCCACCCTGCCTGGGCCCATGGCCTTTGCATTCAGGTCTGAGAGCAGCCCCTGGCCAGACCATGGTGCAATGTCCAAGCCTATGGTGGCTTTTCCTCCAGGACTGCACAGTGGGGGCTCCCTGGCCAGGTGGGGGACCTGCTTGAGCCCTGTGGCACAAGAAGGTGAGTGTCTGCTTCTAAATGGTCATGGGATGGGCTGTGGGCACAGGGGCAGAATCGGGACTTCTGCAGCTGGCCTCTGGGGACTGCAGACTGAACCTGGCAGCCTTGGGTGGGCCCTGAGTTGTTACCTGCTGTTTCTGGTGTCATACTGCCTCATGTTCTTGATGAAGTGGGTCTTCTTCAGCCCCTTGTGTCTTGGTGATCCAGATGCGTGTTTGGTCCTGCAGGTAAACGAGCAGTCACTCCTGCCCTCTGGGACCACCCGGCCCAGGGGCTGGCAGGGCACCCACCTCTGAACTGAGGCACATCCTACTGCATCTTCCAGAAACTCGAGGGAGCAACGCTGGGACGTGACTCGCCTCCTGCAAGGATGACAGTGCAGCCTCAGAATCCTGTCCTGGGCTCCAGGGCCACCTGGATGGCTGTGGGCTGTGCTCTGGAGTGGAGCTGGTACCCTGGCTGTGCAGTGCAGGACCACTGCTGGGTCAAGCATCTGGCCCACACTGCTCACCCATGGCTAACAGGCTCAAGAGCCTGTGAGGATCAGGTGGAATAGACTCTGCACGTCTTGGTAGGGACTTGTGGCCCTGCACGCCCCTAAAACAGAATAAGCACATCAACCATCCTGCCCTGGAGGGGCACTAAGTGCAAAGCGGCTCCTCTTCAAGCAGTGCAGCCCCTGCAGCCCCCACCCAGCCCAGGGGCCCTGCTACAACACACTGCCCTCCCTGTAGGAGCCACGGCCCTCCCAGGGCCTGTTCCTGGGTCTGGAACATTCTTTCCCTGCTCTGCTGGTGGCCACATCCTTCTGGCTTCAGGTTTTGGTTGTATGTTGACCCTCAGGGCTGCTGGACCCTGTTATCCTGTGACCACGTGACCTGCTGGTGGTAACATCAATGGGGATCCCTGCCTCACCGGCTCCTGGCTGGCTGCCGTCCTTACAAGCACATCAGCTCCCAGGGCACAGGGCGGGGGCTGTGTGCCCAGAGGCCGGCAAGCAGAGCCTGACTCTCACAGGAGAGGGCTCTGGTAGGGTGGCCTCCCAGCACCACAAACTGGAGATGACAGGGCTTCTCAGGCCTGAGATCTCAGAAACCCTGCCTGGCCACCACACTCTGCACCAAGGCTTCCAGTGGGCAGAGCCTAGATCCTCTGGCTCCTGGTCCTTAGAGGGAAGGATGTTTAGACCTCACATGAAAGTGGGGCTCACAGCAAAGCTACCAAGGTGGCTCCAGAGGTCAAGCAGCACAGGGAAAGGTCACAGCACAAAGGCAGGAGGGTCTGCAGCTCCAGGTCAAGGGCTTGCCCCAAGCTGTCTGCTCCCGGGCCAGTCTGAGCCAGGGCCCCCTAAGAGGACAGACATCAACGGACTGTGCGGAGCCTAAACCAAGCTGGGCACTGCACTGCCAAGGGTCTCTGCCACAGTCCTCCGGCACCAGGCTTACATTGGGAGGGGCTTTGCCTTTTAGCCTTTTTCTTGCATTTTTAGACAAGTGACACATATAGTTTAAATGAAGAAATCTAGCAAATGTAGGGAAACATTTAAAAACCTGTTCACTAATTGCCCCATAGTCCTCCTCTCAGAGACCAGCTGCTGCTCTCCTGGCACGAGTCACAGCAACTCAAGAGCCACCGTGACTGTGCTGCGGCCACCTGCTCACATATTCACACCTCATGTCAGATGGCTCTGGTGTAGGCTGGGCTTACTCTGCCTCGTGGGAGCCCTGGGACTATCCAATTGCTGTCCTGGGGATGTGGACCCACTGTGAGCGCCACCACTCCTGTTCCAGCCTTCGGCACTCTTGCCTGGCCACTCCATGGGGAGGTCCCTGGAAGTGGAATTGCTGTCCAAGGAATGCCCCTTGAGTCAGAGAGTCTAGGCTCTGCCCACTGGGAAAACTAAGACCCCCAAATGGAATCCGAAGGCCCACATGTACCACACCCCTCCAGCCTGCACTTGGGCCATCCCCAGGCACTCTCCACATGCCTGCTGCAGGAGCAACTCCTCAGGACATAGCACCCACTACCCCCAGGCGTGCAGGGCCAAGCTGGAGCTCTTCTTCCTCACCTGGGCACGGGGACTCACAGTGATCAAATGACTCTCAAGCCTATGCAGCTGTATGGCAAAGCTGGGACTGGAACCCAGGTCAGTCTGAGACTGCAAAACTGCTTGTCCTTGTAGCAGTTGTCATGGGTGAATGTGCTGGAGCACCCGGAGGGTTCCAGAAATGCAGCTTATGAGGTTTGATTCCAATTCATACAATACTGCAGCATCAGGAAAGCCATCCCAGTCAGGATAAAGAGCACAGTAAGTGTGCTGCAGGTGGCAGTGGTGGAGATGGCACTGGTAACAGTATTGGTGGTAATGGAGCTGTTGGCATTGGTACTGGTGGAGATAGCACTGTGATGGTATTGGTGGTGATGGAGCTGTTGGTGATGGTGATGGTGATGGTGGTACTAGTGTTGGTAGAGATTGTGGTACTGGTGGAGATGGCACTGGTGATAGAGCTGTTGGCATTGGTGGCAGTGGTGGAGATGGCACTGGTAACAGTATTGGTGGTGATGAAGCTGTTGGCATTGGTGGTACTGGTGGAGATAGCAGTGGTGATGGTATTGGTGGTGATGGAGCTGTTGGCACTGGTAGTACTGGTGGAGATAGCACTGGTGATGGTATTGGTGGTGACGGAGCTGTTGGCAATGGTGATGGTGGTACTGGTGTTGGTAGAGATTGTGGTACTGGTGGAGAGGGCACTGGTGATGGTAATGACTGTGGCATTGGAGATGTTGTTTTCAGTGGAGGTGCTGATGGTGATGGCACTGGCAGTGAGGTGACATACTGCCATTAAGGGCTTGGTTAGTGCCAGATAATACCTGCTATGTGAGTGCCTTACTTTGCTCAAACTTCCTGCCACCTGAGGAGGAATGGAGCATTACATCTTTCTTCAGGGTCCTGTGCCAGCTGGGGCCAGATGACTTCCTGAGCTGGAAAGCCATGCAGAGCCTGCTCTGGCTGTGTGGCCTGAGTGGCTGTCCACATCTGCCCTCCCAGAGGGCACTGATGGGGAGCTCCTGTGCCAACCAGAGCTTCTCCCTGACACAGGTGTGTCTCACAGGTGCACACAACACACCAGGACCAGCCTGTCCACCACCAGTGAGTCTTCTAGCCAGACACAGAAACTCAAAAGGAAAGTCCTTGTCCAGATGAGACTCAGGCAGACCTCAAGCCAGCCACAGGGGACAGAGGTACTGGCAAGCAAATCGTGCATGGGGACAAGAAAACAAACCTCTGGTCACAAAAGGAACAACTGGTTTGAAATGGTGAGACACAAGCCATGGGAAGGGAGTCCTGCAGTGGTGTCTGCCACCATTGTGTGGCCCCAGCCCCTGCAGACCTGAGCATCCCCAGAGAAATGGACCCTTACTACTCACTGAAGTGCTGGGGGCTCCCTGTGTTCCCTCAATCATGGAATGTGATTGCATTTAGAAATAGGGTCTTAAAGAGGTGATGAAGGCAAAGTGGGCCACTGCGGCAAGCATAACCTACCCTGACGGCTGTCCATACAGGAGACCCGCACCCAGACATGACAAATGGCAGAGGGAGGAGGGGGTCCAGGAAAAAACAATGCCACCCACACCTTAATCTGGGCTTCCAGACTCCAGAACCCTGAGGAATAAATAGCTGCTGTTGAAGCTGCCAGGTCGGAGGCCCTCTGTCTCGGAAGCTTGAGCTGTCTAACCCAGGGGGCCCAGTCAGGTGGTCAAGTAAGGCTGGAAACTGGTTTGTGAGGTCACCCAGCCTCAGTCCAGCCTTAGCCTATCTGCACAGGTTTGGAATGGCTCTGAGCACCTACTGTGCACTACGGCTAGGCATGTTAAGAAATGGACACATGGGGTGCTGAAGCAGTGGCTCAGCAGTTACAGCACTTGCGCTGCATGCGTGAGTAGGCAAGTTCAAAGTCCAGCACCACGTATGCAATGGAGTCTCAGAGCAACGAAAGCCACATGAGAAACTAAATAAAATTGATTCTTTCTCTCTCTCATTGTCCCTCTTTCTAAACTATATATATATACATATATATATATATATATGTATATATATATAGTTAAAAAAAAGTAAAAACAAAGAAATGGACACACGCTGCATGGAGCCCCCCATTCACTGACCACTGTGCCAGAGTGGCTGATGCACTCTGCACTGAGTGATCTAAGGCAGGTTCCTGAGCTGCCTGTACCTTGCCTGTACGGTCAGGTGGCCAGGGACTGCCCTGCGTGGCCACTGGGCATGCACTGTGCCCATCTGTCAGCAGGAGCCATTAACTAAGTGTGAGCTGAGGCCAGGGCCTGGGAAGGGAGCATTCACAGGAGTTGCAGCCTGCTGGGTGCCTGGCCAGCACCATCCTTGCAGCATTTCCCAGAAGGACCCCTGGTATGCACAGACCTGGAGTGCAGGCTCCCATACCATGCCCTTACCACTCAGGAGTCAGGGTTAGGGACAGCCACCACTCACACCAACACTCGCCAGGTGGGGACATAATTCATATCATGTAGCAGTGGCATGCAGGCCAGCTGAGGTCACACAGCAGCGTGGCCTGGGTCCTGGTGGGCCCTGGGCTCCCTGCCGCCTGGCCCAAATGCACAAGCTTTTCTTCTCACTCTGCAGTGACATGGGCCTTGCAAGTAGCAAAGGCTGCAGGAGCTTGTTGAAAACAAACCAGGACTGAGACCAGAAGCAGACCCAAGAAAAGGTAGGGAGCTATTCACTCGTCACTGCCAGAGAGGGCTGTGCATGCACCTGCTCTGGTTCTGCCCTGTGCTGGGTGATGGTAGACAGGCCTTCCGGAGAAGATGCCTTGCTGGTCCCTGGGTGCACAGCCTGCAGCTGGGACACCAGCCAGCCAAGGTGGAACGTGGCGCTATTCCCGTGTGGCCTTCTCAAGGTACGCTCAGGTAATTACCCAGGTGACTGCATACCTGGGACCTCATTTGCAGGCCCACAGAGGTGGTGGAGGAAGCCAGGGCCCCTTGGTGGCCTGCAGAGGAACTGGTGGCAGACACTGACCCTGCTGCCTGGCTGGCTCCTCCTGCCCTTTTCTGGTGACTCCAGGGACAAAGCACCCTCTCAGCAGCCTTTAAAATCTGTCTTCAGCTCGTCCCTCAGATCCTTTGTGGCTTATACCTCTCTTTCCTTGTAAGCATTTCATTTGTAAATTCAATCCTCACACTTCTACCAGGAAGGCAGTATTCTTATTCTCAGTTGACAGGTGGGTAAACTGAGGCACAGAGCCATGCAGCGACTTGCCTGAGACCACACAATCAGTAAGAGGGAAGCAGGGGCCAGTGTCTATGGCTCAGCCACTCTGGATGTGTTGAGTCCCTAATGCAGACCCCACACCCAGCAGGCAGGATAGGATCTTGCTGCAGTGTAGCCTGGATTGGCCCTACCAGGAGCAGTGCAAATTAGCCAGCAGGAGGGCAGACACGTTGGGCATCTGAGTGCAGGGAACTCGGACATGACACCAGGCAAGAAGAGGCAGATGTCACATGTTGTCACACTTCAGATACTGGGTGGGGGCATGGCCAGGGGGGGTCTGAGGAAGACTTCTGGGGTTGTTCTCTGGGGCGAATGGTGGCCGCATGGGGCGGCTGCCCAGATAAACGCGCAGAGCCGCACTCACGTTCCACATTCACCTTACCATGCGTATCTGTTGACACCTCAACTTTACAAATGCCAAACCAAGCCAACAAATCTAAAAGAATACATTGGGCTTCTGCTGCCTTGGCCAGCAAGCATGCCTCCTATCTCTGACGTCTTGGCAAGTCCCAACCCTGCTGAGCCCCGTCGCTCTGCTGGACTCAACTCCACTAGTTACAGGGGATGGGTCTGGGGTCTGCTTGTGCTCCCTACAGGTGGCAGCCACCAGCCTGGAGTCAGAGGAGGCTGCCAAAAGGGCAGGGTGCCTGCCCATTCAGCAGGCCTGCTGACCCCTCCCTCTCAGAACTGCTCCCTTAAAAACGGGTGGCCCACCCCTGCTGCCAACACACTTCCCCAGGTGTGCTGAAAAGAGAATCCACTGTCCCTTACCCACTGTCTCTCCTGTGGGACAGGCCTCTTCACTTGTGATCACAGATGCCCAGGAGAGGCTGAGGACCACGTCACCATTAGGCACCAAAGGGGAGTGAAGGGCTGCTTGGCTTGGGCTGGACTCAACACAGGTTGGCACATGAAGGGGTTGTACACTCCAGGGAGAACAGGGTGCCCTCCACCATGTGACCACACTTTGACCCACACCATCACCAATGCCACCAGCACATGAGCTACCTGCCAGGGGTACATACTGCCTGGCCTGAGAAGCATGCCTAGCACATCGGAGACCCTTGGGCACATCCTAGCGGGGGAAAGACCACAAACTTAGCAGCAGAGCCCCGGAGGGAAGATTTAGCCACAGTGGGCCCAGCAGGTTCAGGAAGGACATCCAAGCAGGGTTTGAACAGGCCAAGGAGGGAGGGCTGGCTCACTGGAGTGCCATCCCACCATGGCACATCCCCCATCCCAGCCTGCCCTGGGGAAGCCGGCCATAGGGCACACCCTCCAGAAGCCTTAGGGAGGCGATCTACCACCTGGATAGCTGGTGTGCTCCATGGGGGTGGGGGAAGGCTGCTCTGGGAGTGGCCCCACTCACTCTGCCCCTGGGCCAGCCTCAGGGCTGGGAGTCTCTTTTCCCAGCCTTGGCTGGGTGTTACCCCCTGCCAGAGGGAAAAGAGCTCTGTGCCAATCTGCAGAGCTGGGCCTGGCTGCAGGGGGGATACTTCCTGATGGCCCTTGCAGGGCTTCAGTTGGCCCTGAGGAATCATGGGGCAATTCCGCGTCCCTGTTCCTTGAGAAGGGGCTTAGTCACACTCAGGGAAGATTGATCTGCTGGCCCCAACTGGCCCTTCTCACTGTCCCCAGGAGCAGCAGCCAGGCTAATCTGTGGTGAAAGTGTTGTGGAAAGGCCCTGGCTAATGGTCACCTGCTTGGCCTGGCCACAGCAAGCACAAACACAGGCTCAACCTCTGGTCACTAGGACAAGCTAGGTGTGAGGCCAGTGCCGTGTTCTAGACTCCACCTTCTCAGGAACCTCATCAGCAAGACCAGCCCGTGGGCCTGCTCCATGACTCCAGGTGTGTCGAACCGTCTTTGGCCGCAGTTCCCCCATGCCAACCCTGAGCAGGGGCTCCCAGCAGTTCAGGGACTGCCTTGCGGGGCTGCCTTGCAGGGGCTCTGGCCTACAGATAGTGGAGGGCCAAGGGGCAGCCTTTCAAAGGGATCAGAGGTGGCCAGGCCTGACATGTAGTCTCTGTTCAGAGTGGGAGCTATGGGGACCAGGAGGAAGTCGAGCTCTCTGGAAGAACACAGGGTAATAGGCTGGCAGGGCCATCTAGGCAGGGGGCAGAGCCTGGAGGTGCAGAGTTCTGGGGCACGGCTGTCCTGAGTTGGGCTAAAGGGCTCCTAGAAGTGGATCCAATGAAGGGGAGTAAGTGTAGACCCAGAATGTGGCAGGCACAGGTATGCTGAACTCAGAGGTGACAGGGTGTGGGGTGCAGAGTGCAGCAGCCATGGAAGGGCAGCCATGGAAGGGAGGTTTGGACTGGTGCAAAGGCCCTGAGAGTAGATGAACAGGTGTGGGGAAACCCCAGCACATGGGCTGGGTCATGAGGAGATAAGACTCATTGCAGAGTATATAAAGGATGTTTGGGGTCCCTGTGTCCAGGGCACTGATACAGTGGTGGTGAGGGGGAAGGGGCATGTCCACAGCTGACAAAACTCTGGGGTCTGGAGAAAGACTGAAAGAATTCTGAGACCTAGGCTCTGGGCACCGCCACGATGCAGAAGACCCCATATCCAGGGGCTGAGAGCTTTAAGAGAACCCGACTCCTGTGTGGGGCTGACAAGTCTGAGGAACCCTTGGCAGAGCCCCAGGTCACCCCAACCTTGACTGCTGCATTTTGGACTGACAGATCACTCCAACCCCTGAGTCATGAACTGCTGGGCCCCAGGCTACTCTGACTCCTGTGTCCTGGGCTTGATGGATCCCAGGTCACCCTGACCTGCATCCTGGGCTGATGGCCCTGGCAAGTGACCCCTGTGTCGCGCGATGATGGGGTTCAGGCCATTCTGATCCCTGTGTCCTGAGCTGATGGGGCCCAGGTCACACTAACCCCTGCATCCTGGCTGATGGGTGTGCTGTCATGCTCACCCCTGGATCCTGAGCTGATGGCTCTGGCCCCCCTGATCCCCTGACCCCTGTGTCCTGAGCGGAAGGGGCTGCTGTCCTGCTCACCCCTGGATCCTGAGCTGATGGCTCTGGCCCCCCTGACCCCCCTGGCCCCTGTGTCCTTAGTGGATGGGGCTGCAGTCAGGCTCACCTCTGGATCCTGAGCTGATGACTCTGGCCCCCCTGGCTTCCCTGGCCCCTGTATCCTGAGCTGATGGGGCTGCAGTCAGGCTCACCTCTGGATCCTGAGCTTATGGCTCCGGCTCCCCTGAGGCCCCTGGCCCCTGTGTCCTGAGCTGATGGGGCTGCTGTCACGCTCACCCCTGGATCCTGAGCTGATGGCTCTGGGCCCCTGGCCCTACGTCCTGGGCAGATGGCCCTGGTCACCCCAGCCGAATGGACGCCTCACTCACCTCTGGCGCTGCCCATCCAGGACGAGGCCGACGGGCGCCGTGGTGGGGCTGAGCAAGCCCTGGGGCGCGGGCCTGGCGGGCAGCCCCGGGAGGCCGGCGGGGGGCGCCGGCGGCGGCGCTGGCGGCTCGCGGGCCTCAGCGGGTAGTGGCGGCGGGGGCGGAGGCTTCTCGCCGCCGGGGCCCAGGCTCGGAGGCCTCCCGTCTAGGGAGATGTTGTTGAGGAAGAAAAGCGCGGCCTGGCGGCGCCGCGAGTCCCCGCGCCTTCGCGGCGCCGGCGGTGGATTGCGGGCGGCGGGCGCGGGCCTGGCGGGGCCGGGGGCCGGGCCCGGGGCTCCTCCCGCCGCGGCCGCGGCCATGCTCGAGTGCGCGCGGCCGCGCGCCGCGCGCCGCCCATTGGCCGCGGCGCGCCCACATGCAAATATTTCGCGGCTGCGCTCGTCCATTGGCCGCGACTCGCTCGTATGCAAATAACTTTCCATCGCGCCCGCCCATTGGTCGGCGTCGTGGGCGGGCTTCGCTCCCCAGCGTCCCGGGGCTCTAGAGCCGGTTCGGGCGCGCCCCCGCGCAGCTGGGAACCGCGCGCAGGGGCCGCGCATTGCCCGGCATGTGGTGTCGAGGGTTCAAACCCCTGCCTTGACAGTTGCGAGCCCTGGCTGGGTGAGGTGTGGGCCAGCTTGCAGAGAGCGCACATTATCGGCTTCAGACCCGGGGCGTGGCCCCACCTGGGTGCGCTTCCTCTTCCAGCTGTGTGCTTCCTCTGGGGCTCCTGCCCTGGACACTTCAGTGAGCTCAGGGCGGCCCTCGAGGAGTCCAACGTTTCCCAGGAGGGCCAGTAGTGCAAGCTGGCCTTCCTTAGTGACTGAAAATGAGACTGAGGGTCTGAAGGCAAAAGACACTTGCTCAGGATGGCAGCAGGTGCTGGGCTGCAGTCCCTGGCAGAGTCCTGCACTTTCCTCAGTTCCTGGACCCCCTGACCTGAGAGACCGTGGACTTCCCTCTCAAGGTGTGCCTCTTTGGTCTGGAGGTCAGCCCCAGGTCTTCTTTGTTGGGAGTGTGGCTCAGGGGACTGCTACTTGCTTGCACTCTCCAACTCCTTGGCTTGGGTCACTTATCTGCAAAGTGGGGACCTGGTGTGTTGTCAGGATGACCCTGGCTCAATGAGGGGACACAGGTACAGGAATCCCCAGCAAATGCCCTTCATGTCGCTCTGCACACTTTCACCTGTTGTCAGGCTCCTGTGCCAGGTGCTGGGGTGGACAGGGTCACAGATGGGAAGTGGGTGAGGGGGAGTGTGTGAAGATGCCACCCGTGCCCCATCCCTGCTGTCACCTTGGCTCTCTCCCTCACGTCCACCCTCATTTGCCAGTGCATATGGGTTCCCCTTTCCAGTCCTGACCCCTCCATCTCCCCCTGCTCTTCAGAGTTGGCCTTCAAGGCCTCTGCCAGGCTAGGGAGGGAAGGTGAGCAGCCTCCTTGCCTGGAAGAACGTGGGTTACTCTAGAGGGTGGCGAGGACATGTGTCCACCTGGTGCTCCCTGGTAAGGTAAAGGCAGTACGGCATGTGAGGGTGGTGGCTCTGCCCACATGGGCAGTTTTGGGACCTGCAGCTCCAGACTCTGGCTCCACTAGCGGACCCTGCCCAGGCGTGACTTCATGAGAGCAGCTCACCTCCCTGGGCTTCCGTGTGTGTCTGTAAAATGGGGGGTGCAGCCCTACACCTGGGGTTCCCCTGGGAGAATGGGGTGACCCTGTGGAGTACAGAGTCCAGGGTGTGGCCCACAGCAGCTCTCAACCCTGCTGTTGGGCAGGGACAGTAAGCTGATGGCCAGTCAGATGGGGTTGGGCAGGAGAAGGCATGGGCCACCATCCTGGGCTCCATATCTGCTGGTCTGCTGGGTTGGGAGGGAGCTGGCTTGTGGCTCCTCTCCATTCTAGCTGGCACTGTGCTGGGCTTTGAGGTGTTGGAGGGCACTGAGGCAGGGACATGGCTTCCTCTCTAGGCTTGGTGTGCTCTTCACTCTATGGCTGCCACACCCCTAGAGTACTGGTGGTGGCCATAGGCCAAACTTGGCCAGCATGTCAGAGTGGGTGGAGCTTGCAGCTTGTGTTTTATTTCATTTTGGAAAGCTCAAAGCAATTCCTCCTTCCCTCTGTCTCTCCCTCCCTCCCTCCCTCTCTCTCCCCCACTCTCCCTCCCTCATTCACTCTCTCTCCCTCATTCTCCCTCCCTTTCTTCTCTCCCTCCCCTCTCTCCCTCTCTCCCCCATTCTCCCTCCCTTTCTTCTCT
>PVKS010034201.1:0-21119 GCA_004027875.1 Aplodontia rufa | reverse complement strand
GAAGGGGATGGGGAGGGGGGAGGGTATATGAAGAACTCATAGGAGTCGGGTGATGGGGAAGATGGGGGAACCATTCCAGAAGCCGATGTTATTCCTACACTAGATACCCATTTAACACATGAGTTCTTCTGGGGGAAACAGCAATAGATGAAACCCATAGTAGCTTATCTATGCGTTAGCATTACCCCTGGTTATCAAAGTTTATACACATTGATTGCTACAGTTTTGACAATGTTTCCCCCTCATCTGTATCCTGTATCGCAATATACTTCTAATAAAGGTGGAAAAAAAATTATTAAAAAAATTATTTACTGCCTTTTGCTGAGTTTGGAGTTAGTTTGTTCTTCCTTTTGTAGGGTTTTGAGGTGGAGCATAAGCTTATTTATTTGTGATCTCTCCTTAGTTTCAATGTAGGCACTCAGTGCTATGAATTTTCTCCTTAAAAATGTTTTCATGGTGTCCCAGAGGTTTCTGTATGTTGTATCTTCATTCTTATTCACTTCCAGGAATTTCTTAATTTCTGCTCTCATGTCTTCTTGGATCCATTCTTCATTTAATAGCATATTATACAATCTCCATGTATACATGTATTTTCATTATCTTTTTTTGCTGTTAATTGCTAGAAATCATGGCATCGTGGTCTATTAGGATACATGGAATATTTTCCTTTTATATTTGCTGAGATTTCCTTTGTGAACTACAATATGATCTGATTTGGAGAAGGAACCATGCACTGCTGAGAAGGTAAACTCAGCCAACTTGGGGTAGAATATTCTATAGATGTCTGTTAAATTCATTTGATTTAAGGAGTTGTTTAGGCTGGAGATCTATTTTTGTTGCTGTTGTTGTTTGTTTGTTTGTTTTTTGTTTTGATATCTATTGGTGATTTGAAGAGTATTAAAGTCTCCCAATATTATCATGTTGGGTTCCATAAGTGGTTTTATGTCCTAGAGTATATTTTCCACATACTTGGGAGCATTCATGTTTGGAGCATAGAGATTTTACTATGGTTGTAGATTCCTAATGTATTGTTCCCTTTATTTTGATGTAGTGGCCTTCTTTATCTCTTCTGATTAGTTTATGGTTATAATCTACTTTGTGTGATATAACGATTGCAACACCAGCTTGCTTTGTTGGGCTGAAAGCCTGGTAGATTTTTTCCCATCCTTTCACCTTCAACTTATGGATGTGTTTGGCTGTAAGATGGGTCTCCTGTAAGCAGCATATTGTTTGATTTTATTTTTTGATCCAATCTGCTAATATGTGTTTTTAAATTGGTGCCTTGAGACTATTCACATTCAGTGTTAGGATAGTTATTTGGTTGTGGTTCAAGGTCATCATGTTTTATTAGTGAGTTCTGAGCTGTCTTGGTTGTCCTTCAGTAGTGTGTACTTTTATTGATTTTCCTGTGTTTGTAGGTTTTGAGAATTGTTTCCTTGTTCTTCTATCTGGAGTTAATCTTTGAGAATTCTTTGTAATGCTAGTTTTTTGTTCATGAATGCTGCAAGTTTGATCTTATCATGAAATGTTCTTATTTCCCCTTTGAATTTGAAGCTGAGTTTTGCTGCATGTAGTATTCTTGGCTGCAGGTTGTAGTCATTCAGAATTTGAAATATCTCTTTCCATGGTCTTCTTGCTCTAGAGTCTGAGCTAAAAAGTCAGAGGTGATTCTTTTGGTTTGCCTCTGAATGTGATTTGGCATTTCTCTCTTGCAGCTTTTAATATTCTTTCCTTGATTTCCCTGTTACACATTTTGAATATGATGTGTCTCAGCGAGCTTCTCATTTGAGTAGCCTATATTGGGTGTCCTATATACTTCCTGGATCAGCATATCTGACTCTACTTTAATATGGGAAATTTTTTCTTTAACTATTTCGTTAAGAATATTCTTACACCATTCGTTCACATTTCAGTTTCTTCACTCTTATATTGTTTCTTCTGATTTCATCCCAGACATTTTGAAAATTCTGCTCATGCTGTGTGCATTTTTTTTTCTTTTCTTGTCATCCATGCATTCAATTTTACTTGGCCTATCCTCATTGTCGTAAGTTCTTTTATCAAAATCTGAAGTTCTGTTTTCTATAGAAGTTGGTCTACTATTAAATTCTTCTATTATTTCTGTGTTGTGATTGACTAAAGATTTTAGCTGTTATTTCCTTTTTCAGTACATCTATTTCTTTGATAATAGAGATTTTCATCTCTTGAATTTTCTCACTTTGTCCCTTCATTCAGTCTTCTTTTGGTTCATTGTTCCTTTCAGTAAGCAGATCATTGATAAATTTTTCTAGATTTTCATCCCACTGCCTGTAGTGAGTTCCTTGGTTTGGGGAGTTGTGGGTGTGAGGTGAACCTTTCTAGTTTGATACTCATTTTCTCTTAATTGAATTTCCTTAGAGGCCTGTGCAGCTGCTGGCCTGGTCGGCTCAGCTCCAGGAGAGGGTCCTGGAGGTGGGTGTTCTGGGAGCACCTGCCAGCCCAGGACCCAAGGCCTGGAGACCTGAGCGGCTGCTGGGCAGGTCAGCTCAACTCCCACATCAATGCATTTTTCAGTTCACAGACAAGATAAAATTATGCAAATTGTATTGACAAAAATAACATTCTTGTAAATTAAAGGGCAACCTGACAGTTTCTATTGAATTAAAAATGAACATACCTCTTTGATTTCTAAGAAATCATTCATTAATATGCTTTTTTTATTTTTAGTTTTTTTGTTTTGGTTTTTATTTTGGTATCAGGGATTGAACCCAGTGGCACTTAACCTCTGAGTCACATCCCCAGTCCTTTTTATATTTTATTTTGAGACAGGGTCTCACAAAGTTACTCAGCACCTTGCTAAAGTTGCTGAAGCTAGCCTTGAACTTGTAATCCTCCTGCCTCAGCCTCCCAAGCCACTCAGATTACAGGTGTATACCTCCATGCCTGGCATGAATATGTTTAGTATGAAGTTACATTTTACATTTTCTCTAAATTACAACTGTCCAAAAATAGGATATTATATAGCTATAAAAAACTAGAAAGTTTTTGGATTATTGACATAGAATATGCTGTTCAGAAACAGAACAAGCAGCAAAACAATGTAAAGGTGATGAGAAAAGGAGTGCAAAGCTGGGTGTGGTGGTGCAGGCCTGTAGTCCCAGCAACTTGAAGGACTGAGGCAAGAGGATTGCAAGTTCAAAACCAGCCTCAGCAACTTAGCAAGACTCTGTCTCAAAATACAAAAATAAAAAGGGCTGGGGAAAGAACTTAAGATTAGAATACCCTTGGGTTTAATTCCTAGTACCAGAGAGAGAGCGAGCGAAAGAGAGGAAGTAAAGTTATCTGAGCTATCTACATGTTTGTAAATGCTTAGAAATCCTCTGTAAAGTTATGCAAGATACTTAAGAAAGGAAGTGTTGGCCCAGGAGGGAGACTTAACATTTCATGTTTACTTTTCAAACACATTGAATTTTATACAATGTACATCATGATAAAATATAATAAAATTTTTAAAATAGTAATAGTTAATGAATATACAGCCATAACTTTGGTGTCCATTCAGCTATGATCTTAACTTCTGTTGACTGCATATACAATCAAAACAAAAAAAAAGGAAGTTTAAAAAGGAAGTAGAAAGAGACTACAGAGAAAGGGGCTGCCTTTATTCTAGGGAACAGGTTTCTAAGCACTTAATGATGAAATAATGCTTGCCTCCTCAAACCACTAGGGCATGAGAAATGGCTCTCTCACTCTTGAGAGAGAGCCATAAAGCCTGAGAGAGTGGGCATTTGGTAACAAGGGTGGCATACTGATCCATGGGAACTTATTTTAGGCAACAGGTCAGACAGGCAATGGGGACAGCACAGCCTACATGGTCAGAAAGACCTGAGCATGGAGGTTGGTTGATCCAGACAAGGGCACACATGTCCAAAGTCAAGAATGCCTGAGACTCCTTTGGAACACAGGCCAAAAAGAAATAGTTGGCCTCATCTGGGTGTGGTGGTGCATCCTATAATCCCAGTGGCTCCAAAGGTTGAAGCATTAGGATCACAAGTTTGAGCCAGCATCAGTAACTTAGCAAGGCCCTGTCTCAAAATAAAGATCTAAAAGGCTTGGGTATGTAACTCAGTGGTAAAGCACTCCTGGATTCAACCTCAGTACCAAAAAAAAAAAAAAAAAAAAAAAAAAAAAAAAAAAAAAAAAAAAAAAAAAAAAAAAAGAAGAAGGAAAGAAAGAAAGAAAAAAGAAAAGTGGGGGCAGTCTTCCAGGTGTAGAGAAGGGAGAAACTAAATAAATAAATAAAGTAGTGAAGACAGCTAGGCACAGTGGTGCATGCCTATAATCCCAGCGACTCAGGAGAATGAGACAGGAGGATTGCAAGTTCAAAGCCAGCCTCAGAAATTTAGCAAGGCCCTAGGCACTGGGGATGTGTCTCAGTGGTTAAGCACCCTGGGTTCAATAGCTGGTACCAAATAAATAAATAAATAGTGAAGACAGAACACAAAAGCTTGAAAGGGCAAAGAATATCTGCATGGAGTAGGAGTGTACCTGGGAGAAGAATGGCAGAGAATCCTGTACTAATCTGTCTTACTTTAAGGTCGGTGATCATTACAGAGATAGGGCCTTCAACTAGTGCCACACAGATCAAGTTCACATTCAAGGCAATTATGGTGTGTTAATGTTTAGCCCCACTTTAAGAGTGATCGGCATACAGTTGTAAGGGCTCTGACAGATGGGACTCTCAGAGAAGCAACCGGGTGTCATGCCCTCAAGCTTGGTGTCATGCCATTACTCAGTTCATCCCTACTCAGCACCGTGGACCCTCGCCCTGTAGTCATTCATTCATTCATTCATTCAGCCAGAATGTAGTGAGCCCACATTATGCCAAGCACAGCATCAAACCCAGAGATACAGAGGTTAATGTGTCAAACACAATTCCTACCTTCACAGAGCTTACAGGTTAAGGAGACAGACATTAAAAAACCCAAATTAATATACAACTACAAATTATAATATGTACCCTGAGACTGCCAAGTCGGCAGCAAATTTTAGATTGCACGATTAGGAAAGAGGGCTGCCTGGATACTCACCTCCAAGGGACATTGCCCACAGAAAACACGATGTGCATGGCACCCCCAGATGCCAGACAGGCAACATGGGGGCCAAAAAGCCTTGCAGGAGCACAACGGCACACTCCGGTCATCAGAGTAGGAAACATCTCGACGAGGAAAAGTGACATACATGCAGAGAGGAAAAGAACACGAGATGAGGATCAGATTCATGGAGAACCTGGAAGGCCAAGAGGTGAAGGGGAGGTTTTTATTCTAACATCAGTGGTCAGAGTACTTAGAGGTGAGAGGCATGGTTCATGACTCAGTGTGTGTGTGTGTGTGTGTGTGTGTGTGTGTGTGTGTGTGTGTGTGTTTCTAATCACCTTTGGCTGCTGTCTGGAATATGAAGAGAGCAGAAGGAGAAGTAGTCAGTCAGTTAGGTTAGGAGGTCACTGAGTCAACCAGGCAAAAGATGACAGAGATTTGGCAAAGGGTGATGGCTGTAGAGAGGGAGAAAAGTGGATGGAGTCAAGACATGTTTTGGAGACAGAACTGACATGACTTACTGGTGGACTGGAGGTGAGAGGTGAAGAACCACTCCAGATTTCTGGCTTATGTGATGGGTAGTACCATTTCCTGAGATGGGATATGGGGAAGAAAATATTTAATGGGTAGATCCAGAGATCCGTTTTGGACATGTTAAATTGAAATGCTGTAATAATCCAAGTGCAGATGACAAGCAGACAGCTCATTATATGAGTTTCTGTTCATATCACAAATCTGGCTGGAGATAAAATTTTGGAGTTGTCAGCCTAAAGCTGTATTTAGGGCCATGGAAAAAGTTGAGCTGCCTTATAGAGGGAGCATGGACAAAGAAACTAATATTTCTAATGGGCTTGAAATCTTGCAATCTCTTGCACATTGCGGCCCATACCATATTTTATTTTCTGTATCAGCTGGGAGAAACTCTCTTGGGCAGTGTAGATGGCAGAGCTAATTTTGTCTCCATACCAGCAGATGTTTGACCAACTTCATATCTGTGGAGTCTTGGACTGTAGCATAATGCCTCTTCTTTAGGGTTCCAGCTCTTTTGTATGTGGAATTTATTCTCTACCTCTTTACCTCTAATTCTAGATCTGCTTACATGTTAATGAAAAGGCTTTTCCGCCAAGTGCAATGGTGCTTGCCTTTGTATCCCAGCAACTTGGAGGGGTGAAGCAGGAGGATTGCAAGTTCAAAGCCAGCCTCAGCAATTTAGCAAGGCCCTGAGCAACTTAGCCAGACCCTGTCTCAAAATAAAAAGTAAAAAGGGCTGTGATGTGACTCAGTAGTCAACTGGCCCTCGGATCATTCTCTGGCACCCCAAAAAATTAAAAATAAAAGGCTTTTTAGCTGGGTGCAGTGGCACACACCTATAATCCCAGATACTCGGGAAGCTAAGGTAGAAGGATCACAATTTCAAGGCCAGCCTGAGCAACTTAGTGGGATCCTGTCTCAAAATAAAAAATAAGAAGGGCGGGGATGCAATGCAATGGCAGAATGCCCTGGGTTCAATCTCCAGTACAGGGGTGGGGGCTGGAGGTTTTTTAATTGTTTAGGATATAATGTTACTCCCTGTAAGATTTCAAGGGTGAGTAAAAACAGAGATGAGGATACAAGAGAATGTGAAGACATGCAGGATCTCTTTTTTTTGGGCGGGGGTGTTGTTTGTTTTGTTTTTTGTGTACTTGGGATTGAATCCAGGGCCTCACACGTGCTAGGCAAGCACTGTACCCCTGAGACACATCCCTGGCCTTTTTTTTTTTTTTTCCTATTTTGATACACTATCTCACTAAGTTGCTAAGTCTGGCCTCAAACTTGTGATCCTCCTGCCTCAGCCTCACTAATAGCTGGGATTACTCCTATACATGCACCACTACACTCAATTTGTTTATTCTTCTTAACTCTTTAATTTGTCTAAATTCCAATGTTTCCTGCATTTCGATGACCAAAAGTTCTCAAATAGAAGTGCAGCACCGATAGCTTTGCTTACTAAGGGTATGCTGACATCTCCCTGTGGATCTGACATTGACATTTACACTCCTTGGTGGGCGGGATTTGGTTGTGCTTGTCTGTTTCATCCAATATTAATTCCCCTCTACTAAGCTGTTGTTCTCCAAGCCATCTGGCAATACAGTGGATGCAGCTCCATGATATTTAATCCATACATTGTTGCCTCGGTGTGGGTAACCTGGTTCAAATAGTTTAACTCAATGTATATAGCTGAGTGACTGCAACAAGAGGCAACCTCCCCTTAAAATCTCTAGCCTCCAAAGAGACCAAGGGTTCACTCTTCTTTAGGGCTTTGGCTTAAAGGAACTCTTCTTCCTGGTCCTATCTGCAGGGCCATTGTAACAATTTAACCTCATCTGTAGGTGCCAGAATGTGAATCTTATAAGATTATACAGTAATGAGACTGGCATCCTAGAAGAACCCTCAAAAAAGTAAAACAGACTGGGATGTAATTCAGTAGTAAAGTGTTCCTGAGTTCAATCCCAGTTCGGAAAGAAAAAAAAAAAGAATGTGATAAAAGATTTTACTAAATCAATTGAAAAAAATCAGAAGTATGTTATGAATCCCGTAGTGAAAAGAAGGGAGTGAAAGGAATTTGTCTTCCCTCCAACGTTATCAAAATCTTGTCATGTTAGGAGGTGATCCTTTACAGCTCTCTGGCCATTTTGCCTATCTTGGGGTCAGAGCACCATCTGCCTTTATTCCAGACTATCTTTCCAAGGATGTCTCTGTAGCAAACGGCCTGTGAAGACAGGGACAGTGTCTCCTTCCAGGGCAAAGGGCTGGGTTATTTACTGTCTAGTCCAGTATAATAGATAGTGACTGCCTTCAGGGCAGTTTAGATAGCTTATTGTCCATTATAAAACTTGTGGTTCCCTAGACTTGGGGTTCCTCTCTTAAAACATAACCCACTGCACACCAAACATTATTGACTCTTTCATGTCACCCTGTGGAAACTGGAATTTGAGGAATCAATGCAAAAAAGATTCTCTAACTACTGCTATTATTTGTGAGTAATAAGCTATCTTTCCTCTCTGACCCAAAACTCTTAAACTTTCTCTCAGCTTCCATGTGGCAGGCTTGTTTGCTTGCAAGTAGGATAAAATCTGAAACCCTCCACAATTCTTCACAGTCAGAGGCCTGTGTTTAAGCACAGGGTTCAAGAGCAGTGCTAGCAATATCAAGTACTATGTTGGAACTTTAAAAAAAAAAAATCTTTCCTGGCATCCCAGAAGGAAGAGTTCTTTCACTTCTTCAGATTGTTAGACTGATTGAATAAGAGCATGGTATTACACTTTTCATGAGACTAACTTCAAATCTTCCAGAAGTTTCTATTAAGAAGCTCAGCAGTGAACAAAGTTTGGAGGATAAGCTGTAAACACCACCTCCAACAGCGGCCCCACATGGCTGGGTCAGAAGTTCTCACGTTGTGATCTCTGATAGCAACCCCACAACCACCACCAAGAACCCTCCTTCATACATCCTGTGGGTTTGGGCTCTTCCCTTTCCTTCCTGGGACTTCCCCCGTAAGTCCTTCAACCCCGCCATGATCTTTTCATGCCTGCCATCCACGTCCTCATCATCTCTTTCTTCTTCTCTCCATCCAGAGAGACCACACTTGGCCAACAGAGTTGATGGCGTCTCTAACTCCCCATCACCCACAGCAAAGGCTTTCAAACCAGGTGAACTGACGGCTGCAGGCATTGGTTTGATAAATTGGACTTCTGCTAAGGTGATTTTTGACAAACAAAAGAAGGGGTTCACTGCTTTCAAACTGTTTTGAAAAACATTAGACTGAAAGATAAATTTCAAACCCTTCAGGTTACTGTTTAAAGCCCTTCATGATATTGTCCCGCCCTCATCCTCCTCCCACTCTCAGGAGCCCTCACTTCAGGCACTCTTCCTATCACCATCCCACACACAGAGAAATTGTACCACACTTTGCTTTGATCAACCTCACCGCCCACAAGATTAAGTCCAAGTTGCCCAGGTTTATTCATTACTCTCCCTATGCCACCCTGTTCTAGCCCTCCTCCTGACACAAATTCTCCCCTCCAGCAAGTTTGATCTCTTCCCTGTGTGGTGGAAACTGGGCAGCCATGAGCTGCCTTTGAACGTTTGTTGACATATAGCAGCTGCACCTTTCTTTCTTGTTCATCCCCTCCTCCCTGGTGTCCCCTTGTGTCCCAAACACAAGACATGTATAACTACAGTGGACAAAGCCATCTCTGATAACTCCATCCCATAGAGAATGCTGTGTGTGTGTGTGTGTGTGTGTGTGTGTGTGTCTCCAATCTATTAACTCCTTGAAGAAGCACCTTTCTCCCACCTCTTTTTTTTTTTTTTTTTTTTAGAGAGAGAAGCACAGTGAGAGAGAGAGAGAGGGTCACTTTTTACTGAGTTTTTCACATGGCTTTCGCTGCTCTGACACTTAGTTGTGTATGTGGGTGCTGGGGTTTGAACTTGCGCATGCTGTGCAAGTGCTGTAACCGCCATGCCACCGCACCAGCCCCATCTCCCACCTCTTTTACCTAACACTCAGGCACATACTCACTGCCTGGCAATGGTAGACTCCCAGTAAATAGTTTTCTTCCTGGATCTCGAGAATCTTTTCTGCTGTTTTCTCTCTCTTACCACTTGAGAAAAACAAATTCGTGATGAACCATGCTAACTCTGATCCTCAACTTTTACCCTGAGTGCTGCCCCATAACTCTACTCTTCAACCTGGAATGCATGCTCTCTTCTCCCTTAATGGCCTATCCAATTCCAACTTACTTTTTTAAGATGCAGTTCAGCTGCTAGGTAGGAGGCCCTGGCACCTCTGAGAGACAGCTCATGCACCTTGCCGTAGAGCCTGGCCACACCAAAATGTCGTACAAGCTCCTGCACCTACACAATGGCTGGCAGGTAGACTAGGCCATCCTCTGGGAGCAGGACCTCACTGTGGTCATTTGGCTTGGACATGACTGGAACCCCTCCTGCACGAAGATAGATGAGGTTCTATAAAGCGTAGTTGAAAAGGTTAACATTTTTGGTTATGTATTGTGAATATTATAAAAGCACCTGACCTGAAGAAAGTGTTCCAGTTGTACCATCCATGTACTGTCATAATTTTCTTCAGTAACAAGCACATCAGGAGTATGTTGGGCACTGGCAGCAGCAAGAAGATTAACTGGGCCATGAAAGACAAGCAGGACATGGTCAATATAATACAGAGATTGCGTACCACCATGTACGTGGAGCTCGCAAAGGCTTGGACTGGTGGTGTTTCCTAAGGACCCTCCCCCCAGGTGCAGATACATAGGTGCTGTCACCACAGTCTGTGCAGACAGCTGCTGTGGAGCCATTTTCATGTGGAAATTATCTCATCCATTGAAAGCCTTTGCAAGAGTAAGTGATGCTCAAGACCTGGAGAGCTCAAGATTAGGGTTGCATCTCCTTAACTAGCTGAAATAAACACACAGGAAGGAACAAAAAAAATATCAAGAAGTAGTTTGTCAAATTTTTTTCAATCTGAGTTCTGTATTATCCTGGACAACTTCAAAAATGAAGCTTATCAGGACTGGAATGGTGGCTCCGCAGTTACGGCTCTTGCCTGGCATGCTCAAGGATGCGGGTTCAAACCCCAGCATCATGAACACAACAAAGTGTTGGAGCAATGAAAGCCACATGAAAAACTAAATAAAATTGATTCTCTCTCTCTTTATGAAAAAAAATGAGGCTGATCCATTCTTCATTTTTTTTTTTAAAGAGAGAAGGACAGTGAGAGGGAGAGACAGACAGAATCAATTTTTATTGAGTTTTTCACATGGCTTTTGTTGCTCTGACACTCAGTTGTGTACGTGGGTGCTGGGGTTTGAACCCGTGTACTTGCGCATGCTGGGCAAACGCAGTAACTGCCGAGCCACCGCTCCAGCTCCCAGAAGCTGATCCATTCTATGTCTTAGGGTGGAGAGGAACCCTGTGGGTCATGAGGGTAAGTCCTAGACGATTGGGACTGGGCTGACTACATAATTTTGGATCCCAGCGCAAAATGAAAATGTAAGACTCCTTGTTCAAAGAGTAAGTGCCATTAAAAATACCAAAATATTAGGTTTTTTTCCTTTATTTTTTCTCTTAATTGATGGTATTAGTGATTTGCTATATAGTATCATCCTAACTACAGAATAGTTAAAATTTTAAATTATTATAATGAATTTTTATTGTTCTTCATATTATGCAATACTAGTGTTAAATGCAAATAAAAACATGTTTAACTCATATTTGAAATTACCAAAATTACACAGTTTGAACTTCATAGCTTTGTACAGCATGTATATTTCATTCATACTAGAATGGTGGAAATGCTGTACAAAGCAAATTCCCTATCACTTCTGAGTATGTTCACTGTTAGGTTTTTATTGGGCATCCTCAAAAAGCACCTATGTTAATGCAGGACCTTCAGAGCTGAAATAATTAGATCACGAGAGCTGTAACCTAATCAGTCTGTAACCTAATCAGTCCATCCTAGTTGGATGACTGACTGGGTGGTAAATGAAGACAGGAGGGGTATGGGCAGGCCTGGTGGAGCATGCCTATAATCCCAGCAACTCAGGAGGCAGAGGCAGGAGGATCACAAGTTTGAGTCCAGCCTCAAAACTTTAGCAAGACCCTCAGCAACTTAGTGAGACTTTGTCTCAAAATAAAAATTAAAAATAAAAAGGACTGCAGATATAACATGCCCCTGGATTAAATCCTCAGTACCAAAAAAAAAAAGGCAGGTGGAGTATGGCTAGAGGAGGCAGGTCACTAGGGGCGTGCCCCGGAAGGGTTATTCTTCCCTGCAGACTCTTTCCTCCTCTCTCTCTGCTACTTGGCTGCCATGAATGGAGCAGAGTTCCTAAGCCATGCCCTTCTGCCATGGTGTTCTGCCTCACCCTCGGGCCCAGAGCAACGGACTTGGCCAACCAGAGAATGAACTTCTGGAACCATGAGCCAAAATAAACTTTTCCGCCTCTAAGTTGTAGTTGTCAGGTATTTTGGTCACAGCAACAAAAGGCTGACTAAAGTGTGCACTCTACCAATGATTTCTACTTTGGGGTCCCTGCTGAATAAGGGAGCCTGAAACTGAAAGGATCTTTGGTGCAAGCTTCCCCTTTCTTCTGCATCAACTCCTTCAGCATACGTGCTTCGCTGATACACTAAGAAAGGATCTGATAGGATTCCTTGGTTGTTTCTTGCTTCTCAAAATGTCTTCTTTCTGCATTTGAAGAAATTTCTAGTTGGAATTGGAAGTGACCTCTGGGACTGTCAAAGTCCCCACACGCTCAGTTTTAGACATACCATACTTACCTTGTACTCAAGTGTACCAAGTGTCCTTGCTTGTACTTCACTGAATTCCCACACAAGTCCACCAAATTCGGGGCTCATGGGGGCGTGTGAATGTTACCAGCAAACAGGGCAGCTGGTAATGGCAGACACACATACTTTATTTCTCCTCGTTCATGAGCATACTGCATTATCCCATTAGACTACACTAACCAAACCCAAGTTCAAAGTTGAAATTATTAAGATTGCAAGATGGCGACAGCAGAGGATTAAATCAAACACAGGGCCCTTCTGAGTATGGCCCTGTGGTAGTCATGCAGCTGGCCCTATCTGGAAAGCCATAGATGTCACTGATAAGATAAGTCACTTTGTTCAGATGACTCATAAGTGTCCTACCTCCACCTTCCTCCCTCAGAAGAGCCTTGGCCACCTGCTCCAGGAACCAGGAACTCAATATCCCCCTTCCCACCCTGTGTCAGTTGCCACCCTCTTCCTGGGTGATAACCCAGTAATTCCTCCACTGACTTCCAGCCCCAGCCAGAGCCAGGTGCCTGGGAAGGGAGGGGCACCTGCAGGATAAGGTGGCAGTTATTCCTACCCTGGGCTGCAAGTGTCCTGGAGATGGCATATTTGGCAAATGACTTAGTGGGTACCTCTCATCCACTCCAGGTTCCAAGCTTCCACACAGAGGACACGGTCTCTTGGGGGTTGCCTGTCAGACATGGGTTGGTGGAATGGCCTTGTAGGAAGGAGAGATCGAGTTCCCAGGGTCCCTCCCCCACCTCCAGCCAGCCCCACCAATTACCCAAGGAGGCCTGAAGCTCCCTTTCCCTAGGAAGTCTTTCTTCTCTTCTTCTGTTGAATACGAAATAGTAAAATCAACAATAGTGGCTCTCATTTATTGAGCTGTTGGTTATATGCTAAGCACTTTAAATTGTAAGGAAGATGAGATGTACAGGATTGGTTGTGATTCCTGGTAGAGTGTGAAAGCGGAAGAATTTAGGTGAAGCCGAGATGGGGTCCAGATGAGGGGTCTGAATGTTCAAGGTGGTGGACCTGGCCCTGAGGGGTTTTTAGCAATTCAATGCACTCAAGGCTGCTTTGTTCTGTGGGGTCAGCGGGGTGAGAAACTCTGTCCTTGAATAATGGGAACAGGCAGGGAAGAGCAGCCGAGTCTGAAGAAAGAGCAGAGAACACGCTGTAACAACCCAGCACTGGATGACCCAGTGCCTCCTGAGCACCTCTTTGGATTTCTTCCAGATCTTTTTAACCCAGAGAGAAGCAGCTAGATTTGAGAAGGGCTGTAAAGCTTGTCCCTCCCTGAGCTTCATTGCCTGTGAATTACTACTCTTTTGGAGGCAAGTCCTCACCTGACTGTCATTATGCCTGAGAAAAGGGCTTTCCTACGGCTTAGAGACCCAACCCAGGAGACTCCACCCACAAGGATGGGCTAATAGATAATGAAGGTGGCTGGCTTTCTTGCTAGCACTCTGGGGGCAGGGGCCCTTGTCCAGCTTGGTGACACTTTAAATAATCAGTGGTTTTCAAGCTTCAGTATGTATCATAGTCACCTAGTGGGCTTATTAAAATACAGAGCGGGGCCCTATCTGGAGTATTGATATAAAATGTCTGAAGTAAGTCCGAGAGTCTGCATTTCATGTTTTTTTGTTGTTGTTGTTTTGTTTTGCTTTTTATTGATTGGGGGTTTTAAATATTTTATTCATTTTTAGTGGTACAGGGGATTGAACTCAGGGTTGATTACCAATCCTTTTTATTTTTATTTTGAGACGGTCTTTTTTAATTGCCAAGGCTGGCCTTAAACAAGCGATCCTCCTGCCTCAGCCTCCCCAGTTGCTGGGATTATAAGTATGTGCTGCCATGCCCAGAAGAGTCTGCATTTCCAAGTTCCCAGCTGAATGTACGCTACTGGTCTGGGTATCACATTCTGGGATTCACTGCTTTGAATCTGGAACAGTGTGATTTTAAGGACCTTTGAAATTAGGACTGCCCAAACATCATCTCCTTCCCAGGTATTATAAGCTCTTGCTCCATCTCTCAACACTTCCCCATACAACCCACCTTCCAGTCACACCTGATCTGTAGTGTTTCCCGAATCTCTTCCCACTATATTGCATTTCCATACTCAATGGTAGAGCACTTGCCTAGCATGTGCTAAGTCCTGGGTTCTGTCACCAGCACTGCAAATAAATGTATACATAATACAGAAGCATATACAAAATAAGAATTATATCCCTAATTCTGCTACCCAGCAATAACTACCACTGACCTTTAAGTGTGCCTGATAAGAAAGAACTGAGCAAAAGAAGCTACCTGGTAAATTGCCAGAAAGTCACTCTGGAACAAGGCTTGCAAATAAAACTTCCAAGTGGTTCCTCTTAAATGCTTCAGTGTATGACAGCAGGCACCAGGGCCTCAGAAAAGGTGGTACAAGACATTCTGTCCTGTCACAAGGATCACCCTCCTAATGAAAGTATGCCAACTTTTACAATAACACCCCATATTTATGTAGCATTTTATAAAATATTTTCACATTTACTGTCTTATCTGAATTGTCTGCTGAGAGAGTGTTCTGACTTGTTTAAGGTCTAACAACCTGAAATTAGGGTTGAACTTGGGTTTTTGGCTCCTGACAGCTCTTTCCACATGGTGAGATTTTTTACCAAAGGCTCACAGCTTGTGACCACAGCAGGGTCAAGGCTTTCTGAATGGTCTCTCTCTCTCTCTCTCTTAAGAGAGAATCAATTTTATTTAGTGTTTCATGTGACTTTCGTTGCTCCAACATGTTGTTGTGTACGTGGTGCTGGGGTTTGAACTTCAGTCCTAGGGCATGCCAGGCAAGCACCATAACCACTGAGCCGCCACTCCAGCCCTGAGATGGTCTCTTGGCAATAATTATCACACTGTTTACCATTCTAGCAGTTCTTTCTCCTATAGAGATGCACCCATCCCTGCTCTGTCCCCACTGCCAAATACCCTGGAGCAAAAACCAGGATATTCAAAGTCCTTACCTCCAAACCATTCTCCTGGTCACTTATGTTCCCTGATAGTAGTCACTCGCTGCTCCCTCCACCCCCATCCTCCCAACTCAACTCTCAAAGGTGGTCATCAAGGAAACATCCAGAAGCAGATTTTTGGATGGGGGAAGAAGTTATAGAGGCCATCAGACCCAAGGAACTTTGTAGCTGGAGACCTGGAAGCCCCTCCAGATGATGAGGATGCTGCCAATCCCAAGACTACACTTTTAAGTAGTAAAGGTCTAGATCCAGAAGCTGGATGATCTAGACAGCAGGGACTCTAAATCTCACTGCCCAGCCACTACCTGTGTTCAATCTGTTCCCATATTGGCCTTTTTTGTCTGTTTCCCTGCAGAATTGATTTCATCTGCCCCTGCCTTGGACTCCAGCTTGAGCTTCCCTAACATGCCCTGGATAAACTGAGAGAATTCAATGGAAAAAGTTGAGGGATATAAAAACATGAACAGTGAAGGTGGAAGTTGTTGAAGCTGGGTCCTGGATTCAAAGGCAGTTCATTATGGATTCTTGTCACTATTTATGTATGTTCTTAGGTTTCCAGAATAAAACATTCAAAGAGATAAAAGTCAGAATGTAATAAATCCTGCCAACAAGCAAGACCTCTGGAATTCTTCACACATCCTCATTTTAGAGAGTTAAAAGCAAATTCTTTAAGTGCCCACATTCATGTATAGAGTTGCCTTTTATCAAATCATCTAGCCCACCTCAGTGGTTCTTCTTTCTTCCTTCCTTCCTTCATTCCTTCTTTTTGGCAAAGGGAGGCAGATGATGGTAAAATAAAGATGAGATGGGGCTGGAGCAGTGGCTCAGCAGTTATGGTGTTTGCCCAGCATGCATGGTATGGGAGTTCAAACCCCAGCACCATGTACAACGAAGTCTCGGAGCAACAAAAGCCACATGATTCTCTCTCTCTCTCTCTCTTTCTCTCACTGTCCCTCTCTCTTTAAAAACAAAGATGAGATATACCTTTTCATTTTTTTCTTGTAGTAAAATACACACGACATAGGGGCTGAGGGTGTGACTCAGTGGTAGAGTCATACACACACACACACACACACACACAGAAAAAGAGAGAAAAGAAAAGCAAAATAGATATATAGAAATGTTCTTTTCAACAATTTTAAATGTGAAATTCAGCAGCATACATGATATTCACTATCATTAAGGATTTTAAAGGTTAATGTGCCAAAGAATTCCTAAACAGGGCAGGATATGTACATCCTACACATTGGACCTCACAGGCAAATCTGGGGTCTTTGAAGGGAATTTTGACAGTAGGAAAGTTTTATACTAAGTGCTGACACTGTCCCCACCCCTGTGAGACTCCACTCCTCCTCCAAGCAGCCAGCTCTGAGCCTAGGCCACAAGCTCATCCTTCATCCCTCAAGCTTAGCAGAGAGCTAGTCACTTTGCCAAGTGGGCCCTGACTTCCTGGGGCTTGTACCTCTGCCCCTGGCTCTCAGCAAGTCCAGGCTCCAGTCCACATTGCTGTTGAAATGCCATTACCCATCCGTGGAGAGGAAGTTCCTATCCGACAGCAGCATCTGGCTTTGGAGCCAGGTGAGTTTCAAGCAAAGCACAGGTCATGACCACAACCTACAAACCTGTCAGCCCACCAAAAGCACAGAGTGGTGGGTGGCAGGGCTCAATAAAATATACTGGTCCTTGGACCCACCTCAGACCTACTGCAGAAAAATCTCTAGAGATGGAAGAACTTCAAAAAAACCAGGAGGGAGGGCTGGAGAGGTGGCTCAGCAGTTAAAGCACTTTGCCTGGCGCGCACAAGGACCTGGTTTCAAGTCACAGCACCACATACACAATGAAGTGTCGCAAACACAAAATCCGGATGAAAACATAAAGTTGATTCTTTTTCTCTCTGTGCCTCTCATCTTTTCTTTAAAAAAAAAAAACTATGAGGATGTAGCTTAGTGGTAGAGCATAAGCCTAGCAAATGTGAGTCCTTGGGTTCAATCTCCAGAACCTCCAAAATAAGTAAATAAATGAATGAATAAATAAATAAATAAAAATACAAGGACACAGGGATGGAGTGGTGGCTCTGAGGTTACAGCGCTTGCCTGGCATGCACGAGTACACGGGTTCAAACCCCAGCACCATGTACACAATGAAATGTCAGAGCAACGAAAGCCACATGAAAAACTAAATAAAAATTGATTGTCTCTCTCTTTCTCTCTCTCTCTCTCCCTGTCCCTGTCTATATTTAAAAAAAAATACAAGGACATGGAATTTGATCATCTAAGGTCAGAAAAATAAGATGAGGTGAGATTCAGACAGGGGCAGGACCATGCAAGATCTTGAAAGTCATATTAAAGAGTCAGGATTGTGTTTTATTCTAATTTCCTTCTTAATAACTAAGAGACTGTGAGATTTTCTACACCACCAGTTTGCATAACTTAGGCGAAGTCATTCTGCAATTCCCCATCATTATACTAATAGTAATAGCAATATTAATGGCAAAAATAACAGTGATGTTTTATTTTTGATGTCAACTTATTGGATTTAGGGACACTCAGATAACTGGCAAAACATCTCTGCATCTGTGAGAGTGCTTCCAGAAGAGACTTGATCCAGTGGACCAAGTGAGGAAGACTCATCCTTGCCCACTGGGTGGGCACCATCCAATCAGCTGAGGGCCAGGACTGAACAAACAGGCAAAGGAAAGCCTAACTTGCTCTCACTAGCTCTTCTGGAGCTGAGACATCCTTCTTCTCCTGCCTTTGGACATCTGAACTCCAGGTTCTCTGACTTTGGGACTCCGGGACTTATGTCAGCAGCCCTCCAAGGATCTCAGACCTTCAGCCTCAGACTGAGACTCAGCTGAGTACTATCAGCTTCGTGGGTTCTGAGCCCTTCAGATTTGGACTGAGCCCTACTGCCAACTTCCTCCCTAGGTCTCCAGCTTGCAGAAGGGAACTGGGACTTCTTAGCCTCCATAATCACAAGATGACTCCCCTGTAAATCCCTTCTCATCTGTCTGTCTATCTATCATTCATCCATTGATCCATCCATCTTTCCATCTATCCCATTGGTTCTTGTACGTTTCTGTTTCAGCTCTGAGACTAAGGGTACACTCTATCACACTGCGGAGAAAGACTCAGAAATGGATCTGGTTTCCAACTTTTATCAATCACATCTTGGCCTTTGAGTAGGAAGCCAAAAACAATAATGGTCAAGGACTTTGGACAGTATTCATGTATTCAGAATCTGCAACTTAGAGTTCCCTCCAAGGACAAGGTTAGTAGGAACAACCGAAAGATCAGAGAATAGCTTCGAACAAAGTTAATTATGTCATATATTAACCCCAATCTCATACCCATACCCTTTGTTTCATTTACTTTAAATTGATAGACATGAAACCATTTTCATATACATAGCTGATTGCCCTCTTATTACTGAGAATTGAAAGGAACTTGTCCGTGCTGCTTAACGGGTGCTAACATCTTTTACCAGAAGATGACTTTTTTTAGGTACTGGAGAATGAACCCAGGGGTGCTTAACCACTAAGCCACATCCCTAGCCCTTTTTGTTTTTCATTTTGACACTCACTAAGCTGCTGGGTTTGCACTTGCAATTCTCCTGCGTTAGCCTCCTGAGCCCCTGAAATTACAGGCATGTGCCATCAAGCACTCGCACCCACCAACACAGAAGAGATTCTTAAAGGACCAACCTAATTCCTAATTGTCAGAAAAGATGTTCCAAGATCAACCACTCTAGAAGATCATCTTTTATGGCCTGGGTCCTGCAACATTTAGTCGGCTCATATTCAGTTTTATTTAATAGCTTCTATCATTCCAATTACTTCGTAGTTCTCAACCTGGGGCAGTTTTGTCCTTCAGGGGACATTTGGCAAAAATCTAGAAGCATTTTTGGTTGTCAAATTAGGGGGGCAGAGAATTCTACTGATATCTGTGTGTTAGGGCCAGGGAAGCTACTAACATCCGATAAGGCACAGGACAGACTCCCCGGTCCCCCCAGCAATACGGAGGTATCCAGTATTGACTATGAATAAGGCCAAGACTGAGAATCTCTGAGTTACCTGGGAATGCACTTCAAGATGACTATATTTTGGAAGGTTCAACAGGAGGTCACATTGCTTAATATTGTAAGTTCTCTAAGTTCTTTGTCAATGACTATTCATAGCCATATTGGGCAACTGGTCACAACTCTTTGAAACTTTTCCAGACAAAATATGTTACAGTCATGAAGAACATTGAAGCTTCCACCTCCTACGTGTTGGATCTTGTTTTGATCAAGGCACATCCATAAAAGAGAGATTTCCGGAGGAAAACCTTGGACTTCCACGTATCTCAGGTATGTGACTTGGTTAGTATCTTTTTTTTTTTGCTACTTTTTGTTCAGTCCTGGGGATTGAACCCAGGGCCTTGCACATAGTAGGCAGATGCTCTGCTGCTAAGCTACACCCTAGCCCAGCCCAGCAGTACCTTTAATCTTCACAGAAGGTCCTCCATCTACTCTGCTTGATTCACAGAATGGCCCTTGGATCAACAGCATTATCTTTATTCACATTCTCTATGTAGAATATTACCATGGCAGGAACAGTTAGCAACCCAACACAGATGTGAGCTTCCCATCACTGTGTGCCAAAATACCTGAGACAATCAACCTAAAGGAGGAAGGTTTATCTGGGCTCATGACTCCAGCAGCATTAGTCCATGGTCACTTGACCCTGTGGCTTTGGGGTCTAGGATGAGGCAGTCCACAATTGTGGAAGCAGATGGCAGAAGAAAGCAGTCACCACTCAGCAAAGAGAGAGAGAGCAGCCAGGGACCAAATATACCTCTTTGAGAGTACACCCCCATGACCTACTTCTTCTAGTTCCTGCAGCTAGGCCCCACCACCTCCCAATAGCCTATTAAATTACGGGGGAAAAAAAAACCAGGAATGGTGGCATATACCTATAATTCCAACTGCTTGGAAGGATGAGGCAAGAGGTTCATAGGTTTGAGGCCAGGCTGGGTAACTTAGCAAGATCCCATCTCAAACTGAAAACATAAAAAGAATTGGGCATGCCAGGTGTGGTGGCACACACCGGAAATCCCAGCGGCTCAGGAGGCTGAGGCAGGAGGATTACAAGTTCAAAGTCAGCTTCAGCAATATAGTGAGGCCCTGAGCAACTCACTAAGATCCTGTCTCAATAAAAATTTTCAAAAAGCTCTGGGAATGTGGCTCAAGTGGTCAAACCCCTCTGGGTTCAATCCCTGGCGCGCGAGCACACACACACACACACACACACACACACACACAAACAAAGATTCGGCATGTAGTTCAGTGGTAGAGCACCTAGAGGACCCTTAGATTCAATTCTTAGCACATAAAAAATGATTTCATAAATGAATTAATCCATTCATGAGGTCAGAGCCCTCATGATCCAAACACCTCCTGAAGGTCCCATCTCTGAACATTGTTGTATGGGGACTGATCCTTCAACATATGAGTTTTTTGGGGATATTTCAGATTCAAACTACAACAAATTGCCTTCCACAGGGATGCTTCAGAACCAGCATCTGACCAGCCAGATAACGTCTTTCTCAGCATGCCCCTCACCTGACTCTTGCATCTAAACATGGCCACATTGTGTGACCTCTAAACATGGCCATGTTGTGTGGGTATCACTTCTGGGCTGAACTGTTGGAGAAAAAGG
>PVKS010034200.1:0-21088 GCA_004027875.1 Aplodontia rufa | reverse complement strand
GCCTATCTCTCCACAGCCCCTCCAGCATCTATTGTTGTTTATTTTCTTCATCTTTGCCATTCTGACTGGTGTAAGGTGATATCTTAGTGTGGTTTTCATTTGCATTTCTCTGATTACTAATGATTTAGAGCACTTTCTCATGTATTCATTGGCTTGATCAATGTCCTCTGGTGAGAAGTCTCTGTTTAGCTCTTTGGCTATTCTTTTTCTTTAAGGAGCGTCTTCTGAATCTTGTCACATTTGTGCTGCTAACTCTTCACCTTTAGTTTCTCTTCTTCACTGGAAAAGCATGGCAGCCACTTTCCTTCCTTTTCTATTTTCATTTTAGGTGTTCTTCACAGCAGTGTTTTCTTATCATTAGCAATTTTCCACCTGCCACTTCTTTGTGTGGCAGGAGGAGAATCTATTGCATTCCTAAATTCTTCAGATTGTCTGTTGTTCTATTTTTCATAATTCTTCCATAGGCAAGGTTTTCTTTTTTTTTGCTTTAAGTATTTTTTAAATAAACTTCTATATTCATATATCCTCCTCCTTCTGACACAGGCTGTGCAATAACTGAACTACCTCTCCAGACCTGGATTCTTTTATTTATGGTGTTCATTTACTCCTGGGATATCCTGAACTCTAAAACCAATCAAACAATCTATTTATAATTTGTATACATTTGAGCTGCTAAGTTTCATGTGTATTGATAAATAAATCGTATTGTACATTCACTATTACAGTACAGTATGGAATACTTTCACTCCCCTAAAAATGTTCATGTTTCACCTCTTCATTCCCATATCCCTCTTTCTCTCTGCCCAAATCCTGGCAAGTACAGATTTGTTTGCCGATCTATAATTTTTCTTTTCCCAGGATATAATACAAGTGGAATAATACAGACTGTAGTCTTTATTATGACTTCTTTTGCATTACTAGTGCACATTTAAGATCAATCCATGTCTTATATAGCTTGATAGCTTATTTTTCCACTGCTCCAAATAGTATCCCGTTGTATGAATGTACCACAATTTGCTTTTCTATTCATTAACTGAAGGACACCTTGGTTACTTCCATTTTTGGTGATTATAAATGAATCTACTATAGACATTGACTTGCATCATTTTATGTAGACTAAATTTTCAGATTAGTTGAGTACCTAGGAGTATGATTCTGGATGATGATTAATTTTGTAAGAAGTTCCAAATATGACTGTACCATTTGTCTTCCCAACAGCAATGAATAAATCTTCTTGTAGCTCTTCATTATTTCTGGAAACAAAAAATGTCATTTTTAATTTTTGTTTTTAAAATATTAATTTTTCTAATGTGTTTTTCCTTCCTCTTGAAGTTTTAATAAAAAAAGAGCACCTGCTATCTCCTCACAATTTCAATATATCCAGAATGTAATTAAGAACTTCATTTTTGTGTTATATCATCCTAAGTGCTTTTCCAGTATTTTATCACTGAAACTACTTAAAATGTTTAGAAACTTCATGAAATGTTCATTAATTATAGCAGAATGGTATAATTGATACTAGTAGGGAAAACTGTTCTTTTTAGTTGAGTAAAAATTAGTCCCTGAAGGAGTTAACTGGTGTTATGCATTGAGAAATAAAATATTTTAGGGAGTTAGGTGGGACTTCTAAGAGACCTATGAGACCCTGTTTGTTGTTGTTGAAAACAGATGATGTCTACAGGTAGTTGTATTAAAGCTTTATTCCCCCTCTTCACCCCCATCTTGTTTTAGTTATGATTCCTTTCAGCACTCTTAGTGTCCAGTAATTCAAAAATCACTTAACTAATTTTTTTAATTTTATTTTTGAGCAACCTTACAAGATTTTAACAAAATAATATAAAATGTGTATATATTCTGGATATTGCATTTATCCCCGGGAGTGCCCCCCCCAATTACCCTCCCTTATCCCTCCCTTCCCCTTCCCTCTATAACTCTAAAAAAAGTATTAGATTGTAAAGCATTACATCTTATCTGGATTTAACTCATGCTACTAGACTAACTTTCTCATTGTCCAGGGTCTAGTCCCCACCTCCACAGATGAGTGGAGACAATCAACCCTTAGATCTCTGGGTTAAGCTGATTTTACTCATCATGATCTCTTCCATAGCCATCCATTTACCTTCGAAGGCTGCACACTAATTTTTTTAAAGGATTCTCAAGCTTTTAAAAAACTGTCCTATGTATCTTTTCTTAGGAGACAGTATTATTGTCATTTAATATCTGAAAAATTCCCAACATGGAAAACAATCAAAGCAAAACATTTATGTCTGACTTAGAGCAGAAGAACTGGAACCTAGATGGGACAGGCTGCAGTGTGTGGTCCCCCACTAGCTTGTGGAGTTTAGACCATAAGATGGGTGGAGGAGTCTGCTGTGTTACTTCTTGACCCCTCAACTACTTTTGCTACAAGAGAGCAAGAATTAGTGTTGGCTTTTCTCCCAAGTTAGAAGGAAGTTTACTCTTTCTTTAATTTACCACACAAGAAGCATGATATGGACCTGTAATCATATCATATGTCACATTCAGCTCAATTTTTTGCTATCCCATTGAACAAATTTATAGTACTTTTGCTTTTTGAAATGCTGTCTTTTCATCTTAGTTCTTTTTGAGTCTTTAAACACAAAGAAAACACCACCTCTCCTTCACCTCTCACCCGATGATGACATTTATTAATTAAATTGATCTTTTTCTGCTAATAGGTCTATTTTTTTTCAATGTTGTTATTTCTCTGTTTTCATTGTTCTTTGCTGCTTAACTCAGCTTTGATTTATCTATAAATTTAATAATGCACTATTTATTTTTTTCTGACAATTAATAAAAATTTTAAGTAAGATTAGAGTTAAATCCAAGCATCCTAATTTCTGTGCTAGACAAGTTGTCATTCTTATTAGGCTAGAGTCTAGATCTTCAGTCAATTTTAAATACTTTTTACAGCAGTTTATTTAAATTAATTTGGTGAATAGAGTCACAACAAAGATGTTATTCAAATCAAGGCATTTATGTATGGTAAATTTCCTTTATTATCTTACCATTAGTCTATTTTTCAAAAGCAAAAATATTAATTTCTTTTGATTTTTCATGAGCCTCACTGGCTAAATATTCCAATATGTTATATTTTCCATCTGAGGAGTTATGGATCATTGTATATTGTAAATGATTTTTATAAGTGTTTGAGAATTCTCTTTCCCGTTATGTTACCCACAATGATACCTAGTTAAAGAAAGATCTATTTTGAATCTGTTTGAGCTCAAAACTTCCAAATTCTTGGTATGTTGTGCTCTTTTAAAATATATTTTATTAAGGAATTGAGTTATTGTGCAATCATAAATGTATTTAAAGTAACAATATGATATGCATATACACTTAAACCAGAATTACGTGCTAGATCCCTCACTATTCTCCCTCCCTCTCCTCTCCCCCACCTCACTACATATCTATGCCCTAGATTATGTGTTTCTATGCCTTTGTTTGGTCTAATACATGAGATTAACTACCTTTCACACAGGCCTGGGTTTACCTCCAGGTGTTCAGTTTTTTTGAGTTCTGTGTACATTCTGGATATTAGTCCCCAGTTGGAGGCATACCAGGCAAAATGATTTTCTCCCATTCTGTAGGTTATCTTTTGACACTCTTGACTAATTCCTTAGCTGTGCAGAAGCCTTTCAATTTAATGGCAACCCACTCATTGATTCTTAGCTTTAATTCTTGTGCTATGGGAGTCTTGTTAAGAAAGGAGGTGCTTACACCACCAATGGGGTAGAGTGTTGATCTTATTTTTTCTTCTAATTATTGTGTAGTTGCTGGTTTAATTCCTAATTCTTTGATCCATTTTGATTTGATTTTTGTGCAGGGTGAGGTATAAGGATCTAATTTCAATTGTCTGCATATTGCTGTCCAATTTGTCCAGCACCATTTGTTGAACAGGCTATCTTTCCTCCTTGCTATATTTTTTACCCCCTTTGTCAAATATCAGATGGTTAAAGACTTCAAATAAAAACTTCACTGAGATTCAACCTCACTCCAGTCAGAGTGGCATAAATGAAAAATATGAACAATAACAGATGCTGGAGAGGTTGTGGAAAGAAAGGAACACAAACATACTGTTGGTGGGCCTGCAAACGTGTACAGCCACTCTGGAAAGTAGTTTGGAGACTTTTGAAAAACTAGAGATGGAACCACCTTATGTCCCAGCTATCCCACTCCTGAGTATTTTCCCAGAAGAGCTAGATTCAGCATACTACAGAGACACAGCTACATCAATGCTTATAGCAGCTCAGTTTACAATAGCTAACCTATGGAACCAACCCAGATGCCCCTCTTTGGATGAAGGATGAATGAATCCCAAAACTGTGGAATATATATACAATGGAATTCTACTCTGCTGTTAGAAAGAATGATACCATGACTTTTGCAGGTAAATGGATGGAAATGGAAAAATTCATGCTGAGTGAAATATCCAAAACACAGAGACTGAAGGGCTGAAAGTTTTCTCTCATATGTGGAAGCTAGAGTAAAACCTAAGAGGATGAAATTTAGCTAAGTTTAATTAATAAACTCACCAAAGTTGAAGAATCACATAAGCTGAGGAAACCATAACTATGATGATGGGGGAGAAGGGAGGGAGGCAGGGAGGGGAGGAAGGAAAAAGGGAGGTTATCAATATGGCTTTGGATTCCTATGAGAAGCCAAACTATACTCAGGCAGGCATATAAACTCAGAAATTTCAATAATTAATATACATGTATGTGCTTATTTCTATCTATAGCATAGGGTTATTATAGAGGAGATATGAGTTTGGGGAATGGGTGAAGATGGGGAGATACTGGACTAAGATCGGGCTTCACTTATTTTTGTCAATATCTATGTACGCATGAATATGTAACAATGATCCCTTCCGAAATGTAAGACAATTTTGAACAAATTTAAAAACTATAGAACTTAAATCATTACTAAAAACAAAAAAACAAAAAAAATCTCCTTGATGCTGATGACTTTCTACTTAGACTGCCATCCCTAGTACCATGCAGTTATAATGCCATGGTTTTGTTTTTGTTTTTGTTTTTCCTGACTTTCTCCTGTCTTTGCAAATGTGGGCATATCTAGTTCTGGGTAAATTCCTCACTTTCTCCATCCTGTGTCATCACCTCTGCACAGACATGCAGTATGTTGCTATATAAACCACTGTCAAGAATAGAGGGTCACACGTAGTGTTAGTGAAGCTCTGGGTTACTGCTAGATTCTTTTACTTTAGAACTTTAGGTAACGTTTTTCTCCCTACTACTACTACTAGGATCATAAATCACTAGAAGATGATGTAGCCTAGGAAAAAGTGAGTAGTCGAGTTTGATTCCAGAGGTAAGGGAAGTCTCCACTTGTCTGTGAGTTTTCATAAGGTACAGAGCCTTTGTTGGATCTTTACAGTGGAGAACTCAGGATGGATTTCAGCTGGAGAACGAACAAGAGTGACAAAAGATCCCGATTCTTTTGAGTACCTTCACTGAGTGATTAGTTCCCAGAAAAGTTTTCATTGAAACTACCTTATTGCCATTGTTTTTTTTTTTTTAAAGAGAGAGGGACAGTGAGAGAGACAGAGAAAGAGAGAAACAACTTTATTTAGTTTTTCACGTGGCCTCTGTTGCTCCAACTCTTAGTTGTGTACGTGGTGCTGGGGTTTGAACCCGGGTCCTCGTGCTTGCCAGGCAAGCGCTGAAACCACTGAGCCACCGCTCCAGCCCATTGCCATTGTTTTTGACTTTTTATTCTTTTCCTTCAGATTCTCACAACATTCTATGATACTTCTTACACTTCTTCATTCAATTCTGATATCTCAGACTGTTTTTTCTTTGACCTCTTTTTTAATAATAACTTCTCTTTTTTTGTTATTCTGAGTTTTAATCTATGCTTTATTAAAAAGCAGAACACAACTCTGCTAAATATTTAACACTTAAGAATATGCTTCTCTTAATTTATCATTACATATTTTGCTTTAGTACCATGTTAAAGGTTAATATTTTAGATAGAAAATTTAGCAATCAAGATATTTTGATGTTTTAAAAATATGTTAAACTTCTTTAATTCAGGGCTCTAAATGATCACTGCAGCTTTAGTCGGGCTAAAATGACTGTATTAACTTCAGGAAAAGATTTATTATTCCTGAGATGTCTATACATATTATTATAGAGGAAGTGTTTGTCCCATTAGAAGGACAGTTCTCAAGTACTTTGTTCCGTCAATGGAAATTTTACTGAGTATCTTCTATTTTGTGGCAACTTTTTAAGGGAAGGAAAAAACAGAGAAAAATAGGAAGAAAAACAGAAAGCAAGGAGGCAGGAAGTGAAAATAACACATAAATAACAAATTAAATAATTTCAGGGTGATGTGTACTGTGAAGAAAAATAAGACAATGGTATACAAAAGTGAAAAGGACTTAAATAATCGATATGTTAATAACAATCATTTTAAAATTTGTTTAAGCAATTCGTAGGATTTCTAAATTTTGTTTCTGTTTCAGAAAATATATGAAACATATTAAAAGAACCTTTATGTTTCTTAAACATACCTCAAAATATGTATGTGCATATTACTATACAATATGTATGTCACAGTTTATAATTTCAACCTACTCTTTGAATTAAAAAATATTTCATAAATACCTTTTGATAATGATGATTCTGGCTATGGAAGTATTTTCCTAGCTCTAAATGGAAAATAGAAGTACAGAGAGCAAGGATTTTTGAGCTGTTAAAAAGAAGACATGTTTGGGACAATAAACAAAGTTTGAATATGGGTTGGTTGAAGACTAGACAATCAAATCAAAATGCACTGCAATATTTAGGGATAAAATGTTGGAATGATTACTAACTCTCAAATATATAGTGTGTGTGTGTGTGTGTGTGTGTGTGCATGTGTGTGTAGACAGGATGTAGGGGGCAAGAGAGAGACCGGAAGAATAAGCAAGTAAATAGTCAAATTGTTAACAAATTGGTGAAATTTTTAAAGAAAAATGGGACTTCAAAAAATATTCTTGCAATTTCCCTCTAAGTTTGAAATCATATCAAGAAAAGCAGTGTGTAGACTCCTCAGAAAATTGGGGTTGGATCCATCTTGTGAACCAGCTATACCTCTTCTGGGTATTTTTCCAGAGGAGTTAGAATCAGCAAATTATAGCAACACAGCATAATCTATGTTCATAGAAACTCAATTTACAATAGCTAAATTATGGAATCAACCCAGATGCTCCTCACTGGACGAATGGATCCAAAAACTGTGCTACACACACACACACACACACACACACACACAAGTTCTACTCAGCTATTAGAAACAACAGTATTGTGGCCTTTGAAGGTAAATGGATGGAATGGAAGAAATCATGCTGAATGAAGTTAGCCAAACCCAGAGAGTCAAGGGTCAAATTTTTCCTTCATTAATGGTGGCTAGAGCAAAGAGCAAAACCCAGATTTGGGTGAAAGGTTGTCAAACTCATGTATTAGATCCAGCAAAGATATTGCAACATATACTTTAGGGGAACCATAGATAAGTGGGGAGGTGATGAGGGGAGAGGTAGGGGGAGGGGAGAGGAGAGAATAGGGAGGGATCCAGGGAGACAATGAACTATGTAGCATACTCTTTACCCCCACCCCCAGAAGCTAAATAATATTCATGCAGTCATTTAATTCTGGAAAATTCAGTTTAAACTCTTGTGTCTGTTGTAGGGGCAAAATATAGAAAAATCAAGAGACTGGGGTGTGGGCTATATGGAGATAACTCTGGTTTAGGACCAAATGAACATCATATTGTTACTTTATAATGCATTTGTGATTGTAGAATAATTCAACTCCTTAATAAAAATTTTAAAAGATAGACGTTTCTAAAAATTATTGAATAAAGGTAAACTTGAAATAGTTCTCAAGTCCAAAGGGACTTTTTGTTTCTGCTGGGTTGTAATCCCAACTAAAAAATAAATACCACAAAACTGAACTAAATTAATGTAAGTGAATTTATGACCTTGTCTATTTTTATACTTGTGTATTTTGTTTTTCCTAGTATCACATATTAAAGCACCAATTTCTATATAATTGGTGTCTATATTGGAACTATCTAATCAGTTTATTTTCCTCAAGTTTTGTGGTCTTACTTTTAAGCTGGTTTAGTGATATGCCCTTGAAGGTGAAATCAAAGTAGTCTGTGAACACAGTCCTACTGTGTTTATCTAATACTGCAGGGTGATTCAGATAAACAGATGCTCTTCCATAATGGGTTCTTTCATATTCCAGAATATTTTATTTATTTTTTTCTACATAGAAAATACTGTGTAATAATTAAAACACATATAAATAAAGTTGCTGACTACTTCTTTTGTTCAAGTTCCCTATTTTCCTGATATTATAGTGAGTGGCAGCTACACTAGAACATGTATCTTTCTTATAATCCTTTCACTATTATATTATGATAATTTTGGACTTTCCCAATACTTTGCCTGAATTAAAAAATCTCATCAATCATTGACATATTCTCCTCTGTAGACTCTGATTTTTGATTGCTTCTGTGACATTTTAAATATCAGGGTAAATTATTTTTTACAGTCTGTCATCAGTCATTAGATAATACTGCAATGTGCTATTAAAGTGTTTCTATGTTTAGTAGCAGTGCTTTCTGCACATCCATACAGCACTCTGTGCAATTAATTCAGTAGAATTTTCACACGAGGCAGGACATCACACTAAGTAGGTATTTAGTGTTTAAATTGAACTAATGGGCATGTAAAATGAACTATTTTGAAGAAGATGAGAAATCTGGTGACTATCACTGTAAATTGTTAAAATGGTTAATACTACCTTTCTTAATGACAGATCACAGCATCCGGCACAGGTTGAATATTCCTTTTCCCTCTTTTTGGAATAGACAAATGAAGTAACAATTTCAAAAATGGTGTCTATTTAAATATGTATCTGTTTAATTCTTTAACAGTTTAGCTGTTGTATAGAAATAGTGGGATTTAAGTGAATTGCCCACAAATTACAAACTTATTCAGTATCCTAAGCAAATACATGAGGCAGAAAAATGTCATTTCAAATCTTCTATGGTCAGTCCCCTTAATTCCCTTCCTGCTCCCTGAATCCCTGCACTCACAAGCATACACTTCATGCTACGTTAGGGCCTCATATTCCTGATCCTTTGGGAACAAAATTTTAAATTAAATTATAGAATGAATCTGGTTCTCCTAATGGGAGGCAAAAACCCAAATAAATGGTATTCACAGATTATCATCTCCATTCTCACCTTAGTATAAATCGGTAAATAGGATTTGTGGGGTAGGGTAAATCTTGGTATTACTACATGGGAACTTGATTGCCCTTGCTTTATTCCTACCTAAGCCTTTGGAGAGTAATGCGAAGTGAATCAGGAATATCAGTAACAAGTTTTACTGTAGTAAAGGTTCTACAGACAGCTGAATTTAAGTTTCTAGACCAGTTGTTTTGAAGATTGCCCATATTGGGAGATTTGCTCTCAGAACAAAGTTACCGTAGTCACAGGAAAAAAAATCTCTAATATCTATTTGCCTTCTGGGGCACCCATGCCAACAGTTCCACTGTTAGTGGGATAGAAAAAACAAACTGTGTTGATCTTTGACATCCTTTTGGAAACTGGTAAGGAAATAGTAACAGTGTTCTGGCAAGGCTGAGAATCGACTGAGAAGAAATAAGCCAGGCTGCCTTTTTACTTTGTGACTCTTTCAAAATGCACACTAAAGGAGCATTTTGAAAGGAATATGGCATCTTCATAGTGTTAGAGTTCAAGATCTTACAGCTTTGTAATATCTTTTTCCTGTCAAGTACTAGATTCAGTTGACCTTTTGGATAATGCATTTTTGTTTGCTTTCAGATCCTAAAATCTCCCATATAACCTTGTGTTTTCTTTAGGAGTTAAAGAGTATTACAGGAATGATGAAAGTTTATGGAAATAAGAGTTACAAATCCAGATGTTTTTGTTTTACATCTCTTTTGAGTCAGGTAGCCCTACACCTACTCATAAGAATAAGTCTTCGGTGCTGTTTCCTTCCTCCTCTGCTTCTAACATCCCCCACCTCCCATGTGATAACTATAATAACTGTTATCCTCCTTCCCCTAAGAACTGGAGTGCCCTCTTCTTGATCTTGCCTGTGGCTCTCTCAGGAGTGTGAGTGACAGGACATAGGCTGGAGTGAGCAACCTGTGCACCCAAGGCATCCAGGCATTAAGGAGGATGAGTTCGATTTGTGAGATGATTCTTGTGGGGCATTGTGAGAAATAAGGCTAGGAAATGATTTCTATGATATGTTGACAGGATCTACTGGTGCATTTCACTAGATATTCCACATCCAGTCTTATATCTTCCTTCCTACTTTACCTGCCTCCAAAAGTAAGGGTTGGACTTTCACTAAGATCTCTAGCATTCCTTTCCACGGATTTGTGGAATGTGTTCTAGTGAGGTAATTACAAATTTGGTTTATTATTCTCCGATTGATAATGAATGCTTATATTGGCTACTACTGTACTGTTTTTTCTCAGCTCTTCATTTTATTTCCTTCTGTGCTCACATCTGCATGAAAAAGTATCTCACACACCTGCATGTGCTATTAGATATTGCCAGCATTGCTTTTGCTTTGGAAGGGGTATGTCTTAAGAAGTTAAAGCCAAGTGCTTATGAGTATCCAGTAGATATTTTTGCATTACCTAAAATTTTACAATCTGCATTAATGAGATCCCTTAGATTTAAGTTAAAATATAAAGCAATTTGGAACATTCATTTATTCATTCAACAAATATATATTGTGTCCTGGGTGTTGGCATTGTGTAGGGTCTGATTTTCTCAGCCAAGAACAACAGAATGCTGTAAGTTAATTATACACCCCTATCTTCTCTTTTTATTTTTGGGACTCAAACTTCGTATTCTGAATGTTGAGTCAAATACACAATCAAACAATGTAAGCTGTCTCAGTTCCTTAGTATCCTGGTGATATATCATACTGTTGAACTTACATTTATAATCCTAAAATCTACAAAATCTACAATTAAGGTATAACAGCTCTTCTTTGAAGAAGATTGAGCAGCTATTTAAATGAGAATTATTTGGAAAGATTATTCTAAAGCATAGGAAAATGTTTGTGATGTTGTTAAGCTCTGATTACCCAGGAAACAGACTCTGAGATGGAGATTTGTATTCAGGAAGACTCTTGGACAATGTTCTCGGAACAATAATCCAACCAGGCAAACCCACCAGTTTTCAGGGCCAGAGAATGAATCTTTGTGGCTCTAGGCTTCACTAAGTCATCTTTCCTTTCTATGAAAAGTAGCACATGTCCGCACCTGAGTGGTTTTACCAGGACTTGAAGAAAGTAGATGGGATGGAAGGAGAAGTTAAATTGCCACGCTGATGTCCTTACAGCAAAGGTTTTAGCTGATCTCTTCAGAGCTGTTCAGACAAAGGGAAGAAAGTTGAACCTTTGTACAACAATTCTCAGTCTCCCAAACCAGCTGTCTTTGGCTGCAGGCTGTCCTGTGGCCAGGCAGCCCTCTTCAGCAAAAAGCAGTCTCAGAGCAGAACTCAGATGAAGGCCAACAGCTGCAAATGCTCATGGCATCCATGAGGATGCTAGAACACAAAGTGTTAAGAGTAAGTCATGAACAATATGAATCCAGCTATGTCAAATATGTGTGGGTATGTACAAAAATGGGAAGAGGACACAGAAAAAAGCTGTGCTACAAAAAATAGAAGGACTTATAGGAACTCATTGCCAAATAAACAATGAAACCAGATTATAGTTTCCTTTACAATAATGGAAGAATTTGTATGTGTATTGCCTCCTCCTCATCCAATTTTAAAAGACAACCCTTTTTTGGTTAATTTTGCATGGCTCAGGCTTTCCCATGTGTTCTCTTGGTGGATATTGTCAGGGTGTGATAATGACAAACATAGCTCAGATCTACTATGAGATTGTAACAAATATGAACCATTGCTTTGCTTGGGGCACTAACTTCAGCCATTCCTAGGGCAGCCTCACCCAGGATGGTAAACAGGCAGTGGTTTTGAGTCTGTTCCCCACATTCTCACTGAAACTCATTTTCATGGTCTTAACTGCTTCTTTATTCAGCCCCGCATATATATGCATGGTCAAAAGGAAGTTGGGCCAAACACATGGGTACTGGAAAATAGTTGGGTATGTATGCTGCAGTGAGGAGGAATAAATACAGATGCCTATTTTCCCAAGTTAAAGAACATATATAACCAAAAGACTGTAATCCTGGCACAGAGTTTCACAGATAGCTCTCCTTATCTGAAATAGATTTTCTATATCTCTATTGCTTTCTTATTTCCTTCCAAAACATAACATACTGTGTGTTGCTCTATTTCAAACAGTTCTTTAGTGTTACTGTGTTATTAATGCTTTTTGAATTAGTTCTTTGAAAGTATAAGATAAGAAGACAAAGGAGAACATGAGAATTTTTTCAGACACTTTAAAGGACTTTGGTGAAGAGAGGAGATAGATTTGTTCACATCACCACAGAGGATATAGCAGCTAGGGGGCTGTTATCGGAATAGGTTTTGCCTCAAATGGAAGATGGTAGGAACTTTGTAATTTCTAGAGATACTCAGGATTGGAAAAGCAGGCCTTCACTAGCTGCTCATTCCTGGTGGTATATAGTACAAGAAGATGACCACGAATGCAGACCACTGTCTTTTGAGGCAGGATGGTCTGGGTTACCTGTGAAGTTCCAGTGCTCTTGATGACTTCATGCATTGATGTGATGCAAAACACTGTATTCCCAAATTACCTTTTAAGTAAATATATACATGGTCACAAGCCATTGTTTTCTGAAAGTATAAAAGCATTACAGCTGCTTGCTTGTGAATGCTGTGAAATGCTGTCATATGCCACTGAATAGCTCCATCATGGACTCAGGACAATGCACTCATTTCCATCATACTTAAAACCTGATGCCTTTGGCTAGTGAAACAGATTTTAGGACATCTGCTAGATATTCATTACCTAATTCAATAGGGAAATTATACAAAATTCAGATTCTTATCAGTTTGGTTTCCTTACTACAGCATAACTTTTCTGACAAAAGTTAATCTCAGTACATACTGGACATTGGCATAACACCCAAGACTTGGTTGGAGACCTTGAGGAGGGTGAATTATAATTTAGCATTTTAAAAGGCATAATAGTTAGAGACATTAGCAGTGATTAACAGTTCTGAGTATTCCCTCTGAGGATCCATCCGTGTGGAAATTATGCTCTCCTGCTGCCACCAATGTGGCTTCCAATTTGAAGAGGGCTGGCCAGTCATCATCAGCAGAAGCCAGATTCTCACCTTCTCAACTAGCTGATAAAAAAAAAAAACAAAACTGGTAAAATTCAGGTGTAGGACACAATGAGAATATTTATCTGTAGTGAGCTTCCAAATCCTGAGAGCCACTGCCATATTTTCACAATGTGGCAGATTGCATTTCAGAATTAGGGACCAGGTGTGGGAACAAAGCTGAGGCAGGTGGGACTGCAGCACATCTTTGTGAGCCTGTATCTGTGAATTCTTTTACTCTGCACCACACTGATGCTAGGCTTCTGGTGTGCTGTCTTCAACAGCAACTTGCCAAGGTACTAGGGAAGAAAGGCTGGGGAGTGTGATGAACCATTGTCACCCAACAGTTTGCCAGAATCTGATAGCAAGCACAGCACAGAGCCCTGATAAGGTTGCCTGATTCTACATGTATTGCTCTGAGTCTGTCTACCTTTTAGTTCTCTATACCTATGGCTCTTTGTTGACAAAGGAACAAAAATTCATCAAATACTGTTATGGTTTGGATATATAAAATCTCCCCAAAAGCTCAAGTGTGAAACAAAGCAAGAATATTCAAAGGTGAAATTATTTTCTTAAAAGAGCTGTAAAATAATCAGTACATTGATCCACTTGAATGGATTAACTGGGTGGTAATGGTAGGCAGGCACTGTGTGGCTGGAGGAAGTAGGACCCTGAGGGTGTGCTTTTGGGTTTTATATCTTTCTGCAAGTGAGCAGAGCTCCCTGTGCTTCCTGGTGGCCATGTGCTGACTGCTTTTTTACACCATGCTCTTTGGTCATGGTGTTCTGCCTCATCTGGGGCCCAGCACTATGGAGTCAGCCAACCACAGACTGAACCTCTGAAAATGTGGGCCAAAATAAACTTTTTCTCCTCTAAGTTGTTGTCAGGTATTTTGATCATAACAATGCAAAGCTGACTAAAACAAATACTAAGCATCCACACCACTGAATGAGTCACTCGGCATAACTTGATCAATCTTGAATAAAATGGCTTGCAAGAGAACATTGAAGGGGATGAAAAACAGCAACAGGAAAAAAAAAGCACACACACATATATATGTATATGCTCTATATGTGTTATGTAATATATATGTCACCTGTGATACATATGTGGACAAATAGTCGGTCCTACTGCTGTATTTGTTCATTTATTAATTGATTTTTCTTTTATATATTCATTCAAAAAATCCATTATAGATGGGGCATTGTGCTGTGGATTAAGATTACAGCAGTGGTCTTCATTTTATTTCTCAAAACCTCCCTGTTAGTTTCTCTTCCAGGACTTTTGAATATACACTCTTTGGTCTGGAATGATTCTTTCCTTCTCTAGTTAACTTACTTGTCCTAGAGAAGTGTCTTTTTAAAAAGAAGCTTTCTTTGACCATGTAAATTACAAGATGCTCCTATTGAATTTTCAAGTATTATTCTGCCCCTTTTCACCATAACACCTATTGTCATGTGTATTTATTTGTACATTTGTTGGATTATGTATACAACCATTGGATTATTTTATCTGTCACATAACTTGGTAAGAGTAAGGCCCATTTTGGTTTCAATCACCCTTGAATCCCCAGTGCTTAGCATAGTGACTGATACAGAGAGAGTTTTTTTGTTTTGTTTTCAAATGAATGAATAAATCAGTGATTAGCAGGACGTAACAAACCAGCGGCTATTGTGCAATAAATAATAGGACGTGAGTAATCACAAGGATTTTTAGAAGCCTAAAATGTACAAGTATCTAAGTCTCAGAGTGTCAAGAGCATTCTGGAGGAACTTAGGTGTAAAAATATGTGAGATGAAGGTAATCAGGTAACTAAATGGGGTTGCTAGAACAACAGCATTTTTTTTTCTTTAGAGAGAGAGGGGGGACAATGAGAGAAAGAGAGAGAAAGAATCAATTTTATTTAGTATCTAGTTTTTCATGTGGCTTTTGTTGCTTCGACACTTCATTGTGTATGTGGTGCTGGGGTTTGAACCAGCATCCTTGCACCTGCCAGTCAAGCACCTTAACCACTGAGCCACTGCTCCAGTCTCAAAACAATAGCATTCTGCTTAAACAAAACACAAAACCAGCATGTACAGAATCCTATAAATGAGAGAGGGAAAGTTGAGCATGTTCATGATGGCTGGTATAGAGATGTGAAATGGGGGACTGAAGGAGGAGGGAATGGATGAAGCTGGATCAAGTAATGGCTGCAGCAAGTCCATAAATGTTACTTGGATGTGATGTATCATCCTTTTATAAACTGTTAGATTCTGCCAGTCTTAGGAAATATTCAATAGAGAAGTTGGACTTAATATTGTATATCAGATGTGTACTGGTTTTATGTGGACTTAAAAGAATTAAGTTGTTTAATGTTATTTGTATGGTCTGAAGATATATAAACAACTTTATAATCATTGATGTTTTGGGTGCCTCTTTTATAAGGACTCTAATTCTATTTTTTCTTATTTATTTTCTTTATTGATGCATTATGGTTGTACATAATGATGGGATTTGTTGTCACATATTCATAGATATTCACAATGCAGCAATACAGTTTGGTCAATATCCCTACCAGCACCCCCCCTCCCACCTCTCTCCTCCCGTCCCTGAGTCCCTTGCCTCTCTAAAATACCCAAGAATAGTGACATAATTCTTATATCTATGAAGAATTTTTTACTATACATGACAATAATATATACAGTGGCTTACTTATAGATGCTTGGAATGTACCTTGTTTTAACTCAGTTCCAAGGTTTCCCCTTCTTCTCTTCCCTTCCTATTACCCCTTCTTTTATTTAGATATATTTGACCATAGGATTAAACATGTACATTTTTGTTAAGCACACAGAGCACACAGTGTAGCTTATTCTAATAAGTACCAGTATCCCAGGATCCCACTACCCACTTTCTCTTCCCTCTACTGATCTTTTTGTTGTTTAATAAATGTATTTTTTCTCCCTTTTTAAAGTGACTCCTTAAATTATATGTATTGATGAGATTCACTATGTTATATTCATATTTGGACATGAGGAAGTTAAATCTGATTCCTTCCGTTAACTTTCCCTATTTCATGCTTCCTTCCTCCATTTTCTTCCCCTTTGACTATTCCTCTGTTCTATTCCTTATTTCAGGTTAGCTTCCACATATCGGAGAGAACATTGAATGTTTGGTTTTTTCAAACTGGCTTATTTCCCTTAGCATGATATCCTCCAGTTCCATCCATTTGCCAGCAAAGGACATGATGTCATTCATCCATGTGGCTGAGTAATACTCCATTGTGTGTATATGCTGCAGTTTCTTTATCCATTCACCAGTTGAAAGGTACTTTGGTTGTTTCATAGTTTAGCTATTGTAAATTGAGCTGCCATGAACATTGATGTGGCTGCATCCCTGTAGTCTGCTGCTTTTAGGTCTTTTGGGTATATAAAAAGGAGTGGGACAGCTGGGTCAAATGGTGGATCCATTCCCAGTTTTTTCAGTAATCTCCAAACTGTTTTCCATAGTGGTTATACCAGTCTGTAGTCCCACCAACAATGTATAAGTGTACACTTTTCCTGACATCCCCGCCAACATTTGTTGTTCTTATTCTTGATTATTGCCATTTTAAGTGGAGTGAGGTGAAAGCTTAGTGTAGTTTTAATTTACACTTCTGTAATTGCTATAGATGTTGAACATTTTTTCATTTATGTGTTGACCGTTTGTATGTCTTCATTTGAGATTTGAGAAGTGTCTGTTTAGTCCTTTTGCCCACTTTTTGATTGTGTTGTCTTTTTTTTTTTTTTTTGCATGTGTTGTTTTTTAAGTGCTTTTTAAAACCTGGATATTTATGCTCCATCTGAGGTGCATGGTTCAAAGATTTTTTTCCCATTCTGTAGGTTCTCTCTTCACATTCTTAATTGTTTCCTTTGCTGTGAGGAAAATTTTCAATTTGATGCCATCCCATTTATTGATTTTTCCTTTTATTTCTTGCACTTTTGGGGTCTTGCTTAGGAAGCCAATTCCTGAGCCAATGTGTTGGAGTGTTGGGCCTACCTTTTCTTCTAGTAGGTGTAGGGTTTTTCATCCAATTCCTAGGTCTTTAATCCACTTCTAGTTGAATTTTGTGCAGAGTGAGACGTAGAGATTGAGATTCATTTTATTACACATGGATTTCCAGTTTTCCCAGAACCATTTGTTAAAGAGACTGTCTTTTCTCCAGCTTTGCTTTTGGCTCTTTTGTTGAGTATGAGGTAATTGTATTTATGTGAGTTTGTCTCTGTGTCTTCTATTCTGTTCCATTGATCTTTATGTCTATTTTGGTACCAGTTCCATGCTGTTTTTGTTAATATAGCTCCGTAATATAATTTGAAGTCTGGTATTGTGATTCCTCCAACTTCACTTTTCTTGGTAAGCATTGCTTTGGCTAGTCTGGGTCTCTTATTTTTCCAAATGCTTTTGCTATTCTAGGTCTCTTATTATTCCAAATGATTTTCATGACTGCTTTTTCTTTTATTGTTTTCCTTTTTATAAACAGAGAGAGAGAGAGAAATAGAAAGAGAATAAATTTTATTTAGTTTTTCATTGCTCTGACACTCAGTTGTGTATGTGGTGCTAAGATTTTGAGCCTGGGTCCTTGCACATGCCAGGCAAGTGTAGAAACTGCTGAGCCACTGCTCCAGCCCCATGAGTGCTTTTTCTAATTTTGGGAAGAATGTCATTGGCATTTTGATGGATATTGCATTGAGTCTGTATAGTGTAATATGACCATTTTGATTATATCAAATCTCCCTATCCAAGAAAATGGGAGTTCTTTCCATCTTCTAGGGTCTTCTTCAATTTCTTTCTTTAGTGTTCTATAGTTTTCATTGTGAAGGTCCTTCATCTCTTTTGTTAGATTGATTCCCAAGTATTTTATTTTTTTTTGAAGCTGTTGTGAATGGGGTAATTTTCCTAATTTCTTTCTCAGTAACACTATTGGAATAAAGGAATGCAATTGATTTGTGAATGTTGATTTTGTATCCTGCTACTTTGCTGAATTCATTATGAGCTCTGGACGTCTTCTAGTGGAGTTTTTTGGATCTTCTAAGTATATAATCATGTCATCAGCAAACAGTGGTATTTTGAGCTTTTCTTTGCCTATTTGTATCCCTTTAATTTCCTTCTTTTGCTCAACTGCTCTGGCCAGAGTTTAAAGGACTATGTTGAATAGGAGTGGTGAAAGTGGACATCCTTGCCTAGTTCCTGTTTTCAGAGGGAATCCTTTCAAGTTTTCTCCATTCAGAATAATATTGGCCTTTGGTTTGTCATAAATGGCCTTTACTAAGTTGAGGTAACTTTCTTCTATTCCTATCTTTTCTAGTATTCTAAACATGAATGAGTGTTTTACCTTGACAAATATTTTTTCTGCATCTATTGAAGTAATCATATGATTTTTATTTTTAAGTCTGTTTATGTGGTGAATTACATTTATTGATTTTCGAATATTGAACCAGCCCTATAACCCAGGGATGAATCCCAGTTGGTCATGGTGTACTATCTTTTAAATGTGTTTTTGTATGCAGTTTGCCAGTATTTTATTAAGGATTTTTGCATGTATGTTCATCAAGGCTATTGGTCTGAAATTTTCTTTCCTTCATTTGTCTTTGTCAGGTTTAATATCAGGGTGATACTGGCTTCATAGAAAACATTTGGTAGAGTTCCTTCCTTTTCTATTTAATGGAATAATTTGAGGAGGATTGGTTTTGGTTCTTACAAAGATTCTAATTACATTCATGAAAGAGGACCCCTCATTGCCTAATCACCTCTTTTAAAAATTGGGTCTTATTTTAGATATATATGACATTAGAATATAACATAACATAATTATAAAAGCATGTAGTATAAAAGAGTTCCAATTCAGTCCTCAATATTTCCCTTTCTTCTCCGTTCTTCCCACTCCATGTTCTTTTTAGTTATACACAACAATAGAATGTACAATGATATAATTATAAAAGCTTGTAGTTTAACTATTTTCAGTTCGGTCCCTGGTATTGTCTCTCCCCGTCTCTTCCTTCCCAACTCTTTTCTTTCTAGATATATATGACAATGGAATAATCAATGATTTGATTTTTTAAATGGCTATCCAGAATTGGATTGCCCACTTTTTTCTTGGGTGTATTTTAGTTACACATATTTCATCAGTTATATATCTATATGATATTTAAACATTCATTTGCAGAAAGTTACTTTCCTGATTCCCCTGTTTCTTCTCAATATGTGCTTTTATCTTTTCTTTTCCATTTAGTGTATTTTCCCTTCTTAATTTTAGGTTTTTCTATTTTCACTTCCTAATTTTTTTCTTAAAAACAATATAATTTTCTTAATTTGGAAACTCTTTATTTTTACCCATTTAGTTTTGTAGCTAAAACATTTACAACATCATTTTCCTTGAACACAGTTTTTATTGTACCTTAGAGGATTTTTCTATGATTTAAATTCTTTGTCATCAATTTCTAGAAGTTATATTTTGTTTGATTTCGCTTTAATCCAAGAGAGTATATTTCTAACTTCCAACTAGATAAGATTTTCTTGTCATGTTGTTTGTGTTTACTATTCATTTCTTTTTGCTGTTAGAAATTGTGATACGAAAAAATCTTTGCTTAAAGTATATTATGGGAATTTTGTGGTAAAGTATTCAAGAAGTTTTTGTAGTCTCCTTTCATAAGTAGAATGTATACTTTTTATACACATGTACATATATATGCTTTGAATTGCTTTTCTTAAATTTAATGTCTCCATTGTTTTTGGACTTTACTTTTTCATGAGTTTTTCTTCTAAAGAAAGAAATACAGTGAGAAAGAGAGAGAGAGAGAGAGAGAAAATATCAACTTTATTTAGTTTTTCATGTGGCCTTTGTTGCTCTGACACTTCGTTGTGTACTTGGTGCTGGGGTTCGAACTCGCACGTACTACGCATGTGCTGTAACTGCCTAGCATGAATTTAACTACATGTTCCTATAGTGCTGTGTGTGTGTGTGTGTGTGTGTGTGTGTGTGTATGTGTGCATGCATCCCTGCATGTGGTATGGGTATGTCAATCTTGGTTAAAACTTTTGCATTTCTATTTGTAGGTTCAAGTCAGGGAAGTTCTCTCCATAACTCATTTAGTTACAGTCCTTCATCCATTGGTTTCTTTTTCTCATTCTACTTTATGCCATTTTTGGACATTGTGCTTCCTAATCTGTTGATAGTCAATAGAAGAGTCACTGACAAATCTTAACATTACCAGGGACTATCTACTATTTTATAGGAAAGGAGTATAAGTGTGCTTTGTGATTTAGAAGGAAGGAGTAGCAACTGATGGTACTGGAGTGTACTTTAATGATATTCTACCTTTAAGATGTAGTTTCTGGGTGGAAAAAAATTTTTTAGAGTAATTAGATAAGATTGGCTTCATCTTCATTATGCCACATTTCTCATTATTGAAATTTATATCCTATGTATATTTTAAAACATGTTATAACAGATTTTCAAATTATGGACCATAAATTTAAACATCATATATAATTTTATTCCTGAAGCATATAATATGCATCTAGTTTAGAGGATTCCCCCTTTTCTTATGCTTAGCAAATTCTTTTTAGCTCAAAGATATTAAAGTCTTGATTTTTAAAACATGAATGTATATTAAGACACCACAGAATTTTTAAAATAGCAAATAACAGTGTTTATGTATACTTTGAAATAAATGAGTGCTCCATATTCTTTTGGGTGGGCAGAGATGACTAATTCACTAAAAGGA
>PVKS010034199.1:8892-21181 GCA_004027875.1 Aplodontia rufa | reverse complement strand
AAGTTGAATTATCACATAAACTGGGGAAAGTCTAGTTATGAAGGGGGGGGAGAGAGGAAGGAGGGTAGGATGGAAAAGGGGGTTATCAATATAGCTGGGTACTCTTGACTCCCAAGAGAAGCTAAACTATTCTCAGGAAGGCATATAAACCCAGAAATTTCAATAATTAATGTACCTGCATACGCTTATTTCTATCTACAACATGGGGTATTACAGAGAAGACATGAGATCTGGGAATGGGTGAAGGGGGACAGATCCTAGACTAAAATTGGGCTTAACTTACTTTGTCTATATCTATGTATGCATGCATATTTAACGATTGCTTTCAATATATAAGACTATGTTGAACCAACAAAAAACTTCATTATGTATAAACTCTATTTTCTTAATCCATTTGTCTTTTTTTTTAAGACAGTGAGCAAGAGAGAGAGAGAAAGAATTTATTTTATTTATTGCTCCATCTGGTCTTTGTTTCTGTGACACTTAGTTGTACATATGGTGCTGGGGTTTGAACCCAGGTCCTCATGCATGACTGGAAAGTGTTATAATCACTGAGCCACTGCCCCAGCTCATCCATTTGTCTTTTCAGGGACACCTAGGCTGGTTTCATACTTGTGCTGCCATAAATGGTGGTACGCATGTATCACTATATTATGCTGATTCAAACTCTTTTGGATACATGATAAGGAGTGGGATACCTAGGTCAAATGCTGTATCTACTTCTAGTCTTTCAAGGTATGTTCATATTGCTTTATAAAATGGTTATACTAATTTGAAGTCCCACCAACAAATGCATGAGTATGCCTTTTCCCCCTTTTCCTTGCCAATATTTAGTCATTTGTATTCTTGAAAATTGCCATTCTAACTAAAGTGAGATGAAATTTCACAGTAGTTTTGACTTTCATTTTTCTGATTGCTAAGGATGTTGAACATGTTTTCATATTTTTTTGCCATTTGCATTTCTTTTTTTAGAAATGTCTGTTTAGTTTTTTTGTTCTTAATATGGCTATACACCAAGTAAAAAACTGTGGGTACCTTCATACAACTGAATGTACTACAGCAATTTTGAAAAATGAGAAATCTATATATTCTTCTATGAAAATATCACTAAGTGCTACTAAGAAACTAACATTATTTTATTGTATATATTTTGGATTATTTTAAATGTCTGCCAAATATATTAAAATATTTTTGTAATTAAAAGTGAAGGCTAATGAATTATCCTGGGTAATTGTATAAATCTAAGAACTGAGCCTCCAGTTTCAACATTTAAAATGAAGAAAACAAATTTTTTCCTACTAAAATGCTATCCATATGGAAAATACATTAACAGATAAGCCATGATGAGAGGATACCATAACTGAAAACTTTAATCTTATAAAATTTGTATTCTAGTCTGATTCTGCTGGTTGAGTGATATTGAAAAGTCTCTGACTTTTTAGTTACTCAGTTTCAAATCTATTAACTGATAACACCAAATAATAGAATTTATTTCTAGAATTCTATTATCCATTGACTAAAAACATTATTTCATACCCTGATTGACAATTAAATTGATGAATATTTCACACATACATCCTCCATTGAGTATGAGATAGAGATACCTAAAATATTAACTTAACAGTAATATAATGTACATAAGTAAATTTATATAACACAAATTTTAATATATAGATTTACTATCTCTTATTCAATTTGATACCTTCTCTGCAGTAGAGTTTAAGATTAAATTGTTACCCCAAGGTTAACTTGCTACGTATTGATGTACGCTGTGCTTCATTTAAGCTAAATATGAATATGTTCTAAATCATAAATTTTAAATCACACTGTGGCTCACAGTAGCTTTTCCTTTATTGAATGTATTCCATTCTAAAAGCTTTTTGATTACTCTCTTCTAACCTTGGCTGTTATAGATGTTTTAATTTTTAGATATCATTTAAAGCACATTTTTAAGAAGTTTTAGAATTCATGCTTACATGAGCCATATGCCCAACTGTAGTTTTGATTATCTAAATTTATACAAATATTCTCATCAAATTTAAATTAGTGGACAAGTCAACTTGTTAAAAAACAAAAAGAAAAAAGCTAATCACTTAGCAATACTTATATTCCATAGCTATTCAAATAAAATAATTTAAGATATAATACTCTGTCTTAGAATTCCTAGAAGAAAAATTAGCAGTTTTATTTAGTCTAGATGATATACATAAAATGCATGTCTTGTTGTGTCTAACACTATGTTAATTTAAGTAACATCCATGATATTTTGTGATTCAGGTATAAAGTTACCTTAGCACACTGTGGGTACCCTGCTCTGATTCCTTGAATCCTTTACTTTCTGTGGACTCCTCCCCCACTTATCTTTTCTTTAAAGAGCTTGTGTTTGCAACTCTGGGGAGGCTTTTCATATATGCAAGCTGGAAGTTCTTAGGAGTCTCACCAGTTACCCATCACCATCTTACTGTGCCATCTTTAGGAAATGACCAAGGAATATGTTAAGAAAGAAATCCAAGTACTATGTTTTAAAACATCGTAAACTCTGAGACATCACTGATACTCCAGAGATGCCCTAGAGGGTCCGATCCAGTCTCAAGCCTTCCGTGAAGTTGTACAATCACTAACCTGCTCCCCTTCCCTTTCCTGTTCTCCCACCCTTTTGCTGGGTTATACTAAGAGCACTCTTTTAAAGAAAACTTCTTCTCATTTTCTTCTTCTGGGGAATGGTCTTGCATCAAGTAACTAATACTTAAGCAACAAGTCAGCATAATGATAATGAGAAAAGACAAGGCAACATCACATTTATCTTGATGCTAATCACCATTCCAAAAGATGCCCTTGCTTTATAAGGACAGAGTCAGTTGAACAATTCTTTTATTCTGCAGTTATGGCTGCTACAAGATGCCACCATCTGTATATCAATTTTCTTTATGCAGGACAGAGGCTCCCTACTATGTTTCCTTGCCCTTTAAGCTTAAGATGAGGCATTTCAGTGGCCTTACACGTAGAGTTTCTCTTGTTGGGATTTTTCCAGTAAATGAACACAGCTTTTGACTCTCACTGCATAGCAAATGGGTAATAACTTCATGTATGTATTGAGATTTATTCTAATTGAGTAGTTTAAAAGATATCTGCAGCCACTACTGAAACCCCAGAGGCAAAATATTCTTATATTGGTGCAAGTTTTTCTTTTACCCAGAATTTAAATGCCATAGCAGATGGTAGCATATTTAAGCATTTCCAAATTATTTCACCTAAATGTAATTACATTATAATCCTATTACAGGGAAAAAGGAGACATGAGGGCCATGTTTAAATTAAAGAATCACATTCAAACTAAATTGCTAGGTATAATGATGCAACTTCAGCAGATGGCAGAGGTACTTGTAAATCAAATAAGTTATTGTTTTTATATGAATGAGGTTTTTGTTTTTGAAATTTGAAAATCTGTAATTAGAAATAATGAAATATAGACCTTATCTATTAATATTCTGCAATTAAGAAAATCAAAAAAAACAACCACTTCATTTAAATGCAGTGTATGTGAATACTCTTAAAATTCCCTCCCAGATGAAGTAATGCTTCAATTTCCCTTATTCTTTTAAAAAAATTCCCAAATTATATTAGATTGTATTTCAATATGTGTTGGCATCAGAAAGATACCCCAAAGAGCCATTTTATCTTTTTATTTCTCAATATTCTCATTACTAGCTATAAGCCTTGATTTTATACCTGTTTTCATCTCCTGGTCCTATTAAATATGGTCCTACAGAGGACAAAACATGTAAGGTGTTCTGCATCAGTGCTTCTTAACCTTGAGCAAGCACAAGAGTATTTGCAGAGTCTATTAAAAACACAGATTCCTGATGGTCTCCATGAGAGATTCTAATTCAGTAGGTCTGGAATAGTTTCAAAGAATTTGATTGTCTAACAATGTAATGGTGGCAAGGCTGTCCATAGAGCAGCACATTTTTGGCAGCACTCTCTATGTAAAGTTATTCTTTGTTTTCCAATGAAAGAATAACTTGGTAGTAAGCATCTGGTCACATAACCTTATTTAATTTCTATAGACATATAATGCAGTACGTAAGATTTTTGGATTACTAGTTTGTTATTTGCTTTGAATATTGAAATTACATTTGCAAACTATTTTACAATATAATGCCATGATTGAGAATCCAGAAGATTAAATTTATCACAGTGTATCTCTTAGAGAAAGTATCCAACTGCCAATACACTTGTCAGATCATCATGTATAGAAAACTAAGTAAAAGTCTCTAAAGAATCAACTTTTGAGAAGTGTTGACTCCCTCCTCCTGAGTCTTATGACTCTTGCTCTAACCCTTCCACGCCTGTCTTTTATCAGATGTTTTACCTATGCTGTATTGCCTGGTAACTTTCCATTAATTTCATATCACATTGGGAAAAGTAAGTAAAAAGTGAATGGAACAGTATTATTTCCATCCATGAAAGAACGTCCAGTCCATGCGACTTTGTGTTACCTGAACATGGGACTGCATCCCGATATTGTTCTGGGATTTGGTCACATGAAGTCTTCAACTTCATGGCGGTTTGAATATAGACTCTGAATCTCAGAGAACCCTTCTAAAATAGTCTATCCATATTTAAAATTTATATGTCTCAATTTCAGTATTTCATCACAAACATTTTAGAAGTTTCAGTAGGACTTTTGTGTGGTTGCTAAATATTTTGGAAGGACTGCAGTGTTCTTCACTGGGTGGTTTACTGGATTGAAATCCTAGATATTCCTTCAGTAATTATCTGTTTTATGAGATCTTGGAAGATACTTTATTTCTCTCAGCTTCACTTTCATTCTTCTGAAACATAAAATGGACCAGATCATCTCTAGCACTTTTTCTTTCAGCTCAAAAGGCCAATAATTAAAAAAAAAAAAAAACCAGTTCCTTGAGCCACATTCCTTATGCAATTCTCTTTTGAAGGTGGTGAATACATATAATCTTAATCCCTGAGAAAGAAGATGAGGATCAAGTTAAGTTACACATATTTTCATGAAGAAAACTGTATTAAAATTATTTATAGGATTTAAGCTACCTCCCCAGGCCAATTTTCTGATCCCAGATGTAATGTTTATGTTCTTTATAAGTCTGTATTGGTTAATTACTTATGCCCTTAGAGAACTCATACCACTAATCACTGCAGTTTAATTGACGTTAGAGAGTGGTGTTACTTGATAGGTTTAAAACATTATCAAACTCCATATTTCTTTAATAGGCATAGCTTTCTGCATTCCTGGGACGATTCTTTGGAGAAGTATCAAAAATATATACAATGTAAGCTAACCGCTGCTTAGCAGCACATATATCTGAAAAAGAGAGTTTGAAACAAGATCTAAACAAAAATGATCTTCAACTTACACAACTCCTAATTTTAATAACAGTTAGACAAAAACTTGGCTTTTCCTATGCCATAGAAAATCTTTAACTTTAAAAGAGGCAGAATTCTTGCCATTCAGGGCCCCAGACTAGCCATTTAGAACTGGTCTATTGTTTTGCATCCAAGGTTGTCACTTCATCAGAGCTAAAGAATCTCTTTTAAATCTGGAGAACAACTTTCTAGGCAAAGCAGAAAGAGATCTTTGGCTTTTTCCCATGATATCCCTCTGACTTGTCAAAGTAGTCTCTCAGCCTGGTGAGCTGACACTTTGGATAGGATTATAAACTCCAGCAAGGCTTAACTTGTCTTTGAGTTTCACCATCTATCTCTATAGTCTGCTCCACTCAATGGAGAAGGGAATGACTCATGTCATAATGCTATGATGTTAGAACTTGCCTTTTCAACAGCGTTAGCTCTTTGTAATTTTGCTGTCTCACCCAGTCCAAGACAATTGAAGCTCTTTGAAAGTACCACCTTTATCTTTTGAACACCATGATTCATATACTATCTAATGTTATATTTAAACTATTATTCAAACTAGCAGTATCCTTTTTACAATCCAGATTCCTAAATTTCGTAACGAAAAAAGCCTTAAATTTTCAGATGATGAAAGCCAGCATGCAGAGTATTTATCACAGATGACAGGTTCCAGGAGATACTCAGTTCTCCCAATTGCAATCGACATTGAGAGTATTAGAATAACCATGAAGTATTACACTGACCAGCTTCAAAATTAATTGCATAGGTAGCATGATAGAGATATGGTAGTCTAAATAAAAATATATGGGAGCTGTTAGCCACATGTGTAATAAAATAAAATCATAATGGGAATGCACACATTATGTTCTGTAGACATCAGTCAGTCTTGTCTAACTTTGGAGTTCATACCTAAGTATTTTGAGAAGACATAACTTTTAAAACAATAATATCGCATAATAATTATGACTAAAGGAAGTGAAGTATACACAGTTATATCTGGCCAGTTTTGAGTGTCAGACAGGAGTATACTATTGTCAAATTATGGATGGGGAGGTCTTTTATTATTTAAAAAATTTTCCAAACAGGCTAATTCTATTCTTTTCTTAATGGTAAAACTAGAATAAAATCAACAAACGTAACACTAAAGTTGATTACAGCTCAACAGAAGATCAGTTTTTTCTATGGTTTGGATCTGGAGTATCCCTCTTAAGTTTATATGTTAAAGGCTTGGTCCTTGATTTGGTGCTGAGGTGAAAGGTTATGGAACTTTAAAGGGTATGATTTAGTAGAAAAAAAGTGATGTCATTTGGGGAATGACTTAAAGGATATATTGAGACCCTTTCCCCTCCTTTTCCTCTCTCTTTTTTGTTCCTAGTCCACCATAAGCGGAGTAGTTTCTTCTGCCACAGGTTCCTGCCATGATGTACTGCCTGGCCACAGACCCAAAGGAAATGCAGCCAAGAGACAATTACCCTGAAACCTCTGAAACTGTGAGCCAAAATAAACTTTGCCTCCTTTTAAATTGATGATCTCAAATATTTTGTATAATAATACAACACTAACACAGAAAATTATTACCAAGAAATAAGGTCATACCGTGAGTACACCTGATGATGTGGTTCAGAACCTTTGGCATTTGTTCAGAAGATACATTTTGAAAAACTTGGGGAAAAGGCTACAGAAAGCTAAAATGCTATAAGGGGACCTTAATTCTGGTGAGGGCACAGAAGATGGAATGCAGATACAAATTTTCATATGGAAATAAGGACTCTTTTAGAAATTGGACTAAAGACTGCTTGGTATGCATTATGTCCATATCCAGCTTGCTGGAGTCTGAGTTTAAAGGTGACTAAAATTTCAAGGCAGCCCCGAATTCAGGCAGCAGCATGGATAAACCGGCTGCTTTTAGCAATATTTCTTGTGAGAATAAGGAGAAAAGAGGATCAAAGTGAAAAAAATTGGAAACTTACAGTTTGGCCAGAAAAGGAGCTCATTTCAAGGTGCTGCCAAGGAAGGTTCAAGTGCTAAAAATCCAATAAAATAAATAAAATGCTTTGCAACAAGACAGTAGGAAAAATATCTATTACACATATCAGGAATTGGCAAACCCTCAGAGACTAAAAATTTCAAAAGTGTAAACTATTTCAACAACCTTTTTGTTGCTATTTGAGAAAAAAGCCCTGGAGCACCCTTCTGGTATAAGGCTGCTCAGGGAATTGTTTCCCCAGAATTCATTTTTCCCAGGTTCAGCCTACAAGGTACTCAGATGCTGCTGGAGCCTTGATTCAAGCAAACCTTGATGTAGCTTATGCCCGTGGTAGGTGCTAGCATTCTCCAGAAGATGCTGGGTTTGCAGGCATGCAGAAAACATTATGTGGTCATGGAGGCTTCCACTGAGGTTTCAAGAGAAAGCCTGGGAGATCAGGCAGAGTGGAACAGGGGTGGAATCCCTGAGCATCCTCTGACAAGACAATGTGTGATGCTGTGAGAGTAAAATGCAAAGTTTCAGTAGTGATGCAGGAAGATAGTGAAGCTGGAAATAGCACACTGGTTGACAGAAGCTTCAGGCAGTGATCAGAACAAGCCCAAGAGAATTGCCGTAAGAGTTATAGCCAGCAGGATCATGGGAGTATAGCTGTCTGAGTCACTTGGAGCTCATTTCAAACAGTGCTGTGCCCAGATACCAGATAGAGAATTGTTGAATTTAATATTTGCCTTGCTGGGCTTCAATCTTGTTTTGATCTTATTCCTCCTTTTCCTATTCTACCATTTTGAGATGGGGATATTTACTCTCTGCCATAGTAACTTGGAATTATGTAACATCGTTTTGATTTTACAGGGACGTAAATTGGAGTTTGTTTTGAGTCGTAGAAGAGACTTCAGGCTTGGATTTTTCAGCAATACTAGAAAAATTGCAGATGTTAGGAATACCTAAATACATTTTGCTTTGTGAATTAGACTAAAGATTTGGGGACCAGAGCTAGAGCACTATAGTCTGGATCCAGAGTATTCCCTCAAAGGCCCATATGTTAAAAATTTGATCCCCAGCTTGGTGCTATTGAAAGTTGGTAAAACCTTTAAGATGTGTAGCCTAGTGATAAGCTGTTAAAGAGCTTGATCCTGGCCCCTTCTGATCTCTCTTTTTTCCCTATACACCATGAGGAGAGCCATTCTTCCTCTCCACGTACTCCCTGCCTAATGTTCTGCTTCATCATGGCCCACAAACAACAGAGGCAACTGACCATAGTCTGAAAGCTCTGAAACTTAGAGTCCAAGTAAATATTTTCCCTTATTAATTTGATTATCTCAGGTATTTGTTATAGTACCAGAAAGCAGACTAACATAACTTCTAAAGAATTATGAAAGAATAGCTGAGAAATAAGTTCCCTTATCAAATAGAAAAATGATTACTAATGGAAAAGTAAAAATTCATACAAATAATACAATGGTTTCTACCCTAAATTTAAATTTAAAACTGGAAATTTTATTTTTCTGGCCAAGTTAAAAAAATCTATGATTCCTTCATTTGAAAGTGAGTTTTTTAGGAGAGTCTTTTATTTACTTTTAATCCGTAGACACCTTTTGAAATACTCTGAAGAACGATGGTGTTTTCTATGTCCTTGGTAAAAGCACATAGTTACATAATTTCCTTAATAAATGCAATTAACACTTATAACAAAGGAACAAGGAGATATAACCCATAAAGAAAATACACACTTTTATATGAATGGATAGATAATATTATCACAGACCTTAAGTCTTTATTGTTCATGATTCCTTTAATAATTTATAATGAGAATTATTATTATTATCATTACAATCTGAAAAAAATCATTTAAAAATTGCTCTGGTTAAAAGCCCTCACCTTTATTTTTCCCATAAGTTTAGATTTCTAGTGATGGGACAGTTTTTAACAAATTTAAGGTGTCTTGAAATATGTAGTACACATAAATTTCCTTCAGGCTTTTTTCTTATTTATAGAACATTATAAAAGTAAAAAACACAAAATTTTAAAATTCTCACTTCTTAAAACTGAGCTTCAGATTACATTTTTCAATAAGCTTCAAATATAATGCTTTTGCTAGATTTGCATTTCAGAACTCTATTTGGTTAATCTTTCTGTGATATTGCATATTTCCTGCATTTAAAAAAACTAGGGATGATCCCACCATATGATCCTGCTATTCCTCTCCTGAGTATTTCTCCAGGGGATTTAGAATCAGCACATTACAGCAACACAGCAATATCTATGCTCAAAGCAGCTCAATTTACAATAGCTAAATTATAGAAACAACCCAGATGTCCCTCACTGAATGAATGGATCCAAAAACTGTGGTACATATATACCATGGAATTTTACACAGCAATTAGAAACAATGATACTGTGGCCTTTGAAGGTAAATGGATGGCTATGGAAGAAATTATGCTGAGTGAAATCAGCATAACCCAGAGAACCAAGGGTCGAATGTCTTCACTCATCTGTGGAGGCTGGAACCAGACTCTGGCCATTGAGAAAGGATGTCTATTATGTTTTAAATCCGGATAAGGTGTAATGTTATACAACCGAATACATTTTTAGAGATGTTTTGGGAAGGGGAGGGAGGGATAAGGGTGTGTAATTGGGGGGGGGCACTCTTGGGGGTAAATCTAATGTTCAGAATCTATCTATATATATTATTTCATTAAAAGATTGTGTGATTGTTCAACAAATAAATTCTGAATAAAAATGTTATTTGGGGGATATTGCTACATTATTTTTATCCAATACCACTACAAGTGTGTTTAAAGAAAATGAAGACAACAACTCCAGCAGGTTAATGAACTAGCATTTCAGTGTTTGAAATAGAGATTAAAATTTTAAGCTATTTGGTGTTAGGAGGTCATTTATTCACTTCCCAAAGACAGAAAATCAGTAGCATTGTGTTAGGTGCATGACAATGTTATTAAGTACAAAGGATCCATGCGTATTCCTCTGAATGATTCTTTATGTGGACCTTTTCAAATGATGCTACACTGTCAATTATGTAGGAATGAATTTTCCCATATTCTGCCCTTCTTCTACAAAGAGAAGTTCTGAGGTTTTCCTGACGAGTCCCTGTATATTTCAAAAGTACTTTAAAATTTACATGATTAAATGAAACAAGGGAATTTGACTTTCCCTCCATGTTTCTAATGCTTATTTTAAAACATAATGTATTTCTCTGTTTTCCAAATGTATTTCAACCTTAATGCAAGTGAATTTTTCTCAAAGAACTTCCACTACTTTTTATCTTTATTGTGGCACTCCAATATATTCTGATTATTTCCAGATGAAGGCTTTGCTACCAGCTCTATTAGTTTTTTTTTCCAGTGATGTGTAAAACAGTGCAAATAAAAGTACTATGCAGAATATTCATGAAGAGAAATAAAGTGAATGTTAAATTTTCTAAATGTTTATTCTATCTTGAGATGAAGGACAGAAATTCACATTCTAATTATACAAGTTTTTTCCTTTGACTCTAGAGTGTCAAAATTAAATCATAAACCCTAAACAGATTACATGGCAGGAGACAAATGGTACACATGTGAAGCATCTGCAATAGAGTCTGAAATTAGAATGACCACAATTAGAATAACCTAGAGTCAAGACAACCCAAGAAAAGAAAGAGGGTACTTATCCTACACTTGAAAAAAAATGCAGAAAAAGCAAGTGTCGATTATGTGTAAGGAATAGCACAAGTTAACGTCAAAGGAAGAGAGCACCTCAGAAATGTGAATATCAAACTATTGCATGATTCCTCTGATAGAAGACTGGGATGTTCCTAACCTGTTGAACAACAAGCAAGATCTGTATAACTCATTTTATGAGACAAGGAAAGGTGAGTGATAAATGTGTCACAGCCAACCGAAGATTTAAAAACATAGCTATGTAGCTTGCCACACTTTCTTTTTACTGATTGCATTTCTGAAGTCTCTGGCATGATGGAAACTTCATCAGTCAGTATCCATAGATTACTATTAGGAGTACAACAAGATGGACAGGTAGCATGCATAAAAACAAACTCTGCTGTTTCAAGTAAGCAAAAACCTCAGTTTTTTACTGTAGCATAACTAATCCTATTCTGACTGATAATGTTCAGCCATTCAGTCCTTGGGTCCTCACTAGGAATGGCAGAAGAGAAGAATACTCCCTGATGATTCTGGAGGATTCTGGACTGTGGATATATTTAAGATACTCTATCAGTTTCATCCCCCCAACCAAAGAAAAGAAAAGTGCTGGGGGCTAGAATTCTGTGACTCCAGTGTAGACTCTCCATGTTGCAAAAGGGTTACACATACACATCATTTGTGCCATACAGTGTAGATTTAAAATAGATTTTCTTGGGAAAATTTTATAAGAAGGTTGTTACATATATTGTCTCTTGAAATTTCTTCCACTCTCTATTAAAAGTAAAGGACTCTGATAAGGACTAACATTCTAAAGAGGATTTAGTTCTGACTTCTAGACCCAAGAAAGGGACTGCTAGTTTTCAGTGATTCTCCTATGACAGTTCCACCACAGTGTGTTGAAACTGGTATTCTATACTGCTCCATTGCTGAGAAAATGCCAAGCTAACCCAGATCCTTATAGAGACTATGTGACTTTCTGATAGTGTGTCAACTTATTCCTCCATCTAAGTGTGGGCTATGAGGCTCCAAGCTTATGCTTCTGATGCCAGTTTGGTGGAAGTCGGTTCGTGTCTCCTGGAGATGTAGTGGCAAATGTAAAGTTCAAAGGATAGGAGGGACTTCAGCAAACTTGGCATTAGCTTGATAAAAAGCAGTAAAAAAAAAAAAAAAAAAAAAAAAAAAAAAAAAAAAAAAAAAAAAAAAAAAAAAAAAAAAAAAAAAAAAAAAAAAAAAAAAAAAAAAAAAAAAA
>PVKS010034198.1:0-21014 GCA_004027875.1 Aplodontia rufa | reverse complement strand
TGTCATAGTCCAACTGAGTCTGGGGTGCTGATTAAAGCCCCTGCTCTTTAACCCAGCTGCATATCAGTTCAGGCAACAGGCGTTCCCAAGAGTGGATTCCATGCCTCCAACCTCACCACCCAGCACCAGCATCCAGGTGCTTCTCCACTCCTGCTGCTCATAAACCTGGAAGAAGCCTCTGCTGGCCTCATTTCCAAGATGGTTCTGCAGTTGAGGGCATATGGGGTATGCCTTTTCTGTGGTTAAACTCTCCTTATGGAAAATAAATAAATCCTGGACCTCTGGGGATCAGCCAATTCATCCAGCTGTCTCAGAAATATCACCACTACAGAACAGATCTTTCAAGCTTTTAAATAACTTACACAAAGGGTCTGAGAGTTGCATTTTTCTTTTCTCAATCATTTCATAGTCATGTGTGAATTGCCTTTCTCTGTTCCTTTTTTCTGTGAACAGGTGATAGATGATTTCCCTGATCCCTCCTCTTAAAATGAGCTGATCCTTGTAATGCACATCTCTTGTCCTTCTCTGCTTCATCATGTGCCCTCTGCCCTCATTAGGACCTTCAATTCCCAGAACTTCCTAACTCATCTCTCTAACTATGTTCCCCCTGCTTCCAGTTCATTCTCCATTTAGATTGTGGGAATAATCCCCTAGGCACACCAGTCTTTTGATAGCTTCCCCAAGCTTAATAGTGCTCAATGGGCCATGCAATTGGAGGAGGTGAGGTACATGAGTTCCTCGGCATGACCTCAGCTTCTCCCTCCACTTGCCTTACACACCTACCCTCCCACAGAATGCCATTGCTTTGCTTTCTATGTCTCACCTCCTTGTCTGTGTCTGTCTATTTTACCTTTTTCACCTGTGAAGCTCTCACTTAACTTTCTATCATCCTTTAGGTTCAGCATTACACCATTTTTTAAAGAAATTTATTAGTTGAACAATCAAACATACTTCTAAGAAACATATAATATATATAAGTTCTGAATATTAGATATATCCCCCAACACCCCCCCATTACCCACCCTTGTCCTCCCCCTCCTTCCCAAAACATCTCTACAAATGTCTTAGGTTGTATGTCATTACAACTTTTCTGAATTTAAATCATGAGAATTGACTTCCTTTCTCAATGGCCAGGGTCTAGCTCCAGCCTCCACAGATGAGTAAAGACATTCGACCCTTGGTTCTCTAGGTTATGCTGATTTTACTCAGCATAATTTCTTCCATAATCATCCATTTACCTTCAAAGGCTGCAACATCATTATTTCTAATTGCTGAATAAAACTCCATGGTATGTATGTACCACAGTTTTTGGACCCATTCATCCAGTGAGGGACATCTGGGTTGTCCTTCCCATACTGGTTTAGGCTCCCTCCTTGGATGCGTATTTCCAGCCACAGCCTCTCTGGCCATAATTTCCTATCCAAGTCTCTATCATGGCTGTTATTATATCGCATCAAATTTCCTTGTTGCATGCCGATCTTTCCCACAAGAGCATGAGTCTCTATCTTACATCAGAGCCCTTTAAACAGAGTTGAAACTCAGTTAATGCTGAACAAAGATATTGTTTCCTAAGCTTCCACCCCCAAATCCCCAATCCTCAAACTCATCACGAACATAGCAATGCTCAAACCAAGATACACAAGGAATTTGAAAACAACTCTAAATCCTCACCATTTGTCATATCTGTTGGCACAGGGACACAATCACAAATAAAATCATTTTTGAATTTTTTATTCATGTTAGTGAGTTATACATAATAGTGGGATTTGTTTTGATGAGATCATAAATCCATGTAGCCTAGTTTTCTCCATTTCAATCCCTAGTACTACACCCTTCCATCCCTTCCTCCCTTCCCAAGATCCCTTCCTCTGCTCTCTTGCTCTTCTTTCTATTTATCCATTTAGCTTCAATTGGTCATTATAGTCATATGTAAAAGTGCAATGCATCATCATGGATTCATATGTGCACCTTGCATAATTCAGTCCACTTCATTCCTCCGTTCTTCACTCTTCCCTCCGCTTCTCCCTCCCCCTTGGTCTCCTGCTCCTACTCTGCTGATGTCCCTTCTGTTTTCACAAGATTTCTCTTTTTTATTTCCTTTTCCTCTCTAACTTCCACATATAGGAGAAAACATTTGACCCTTGACTTTCTGATTCTGGCTTATTTCACTTAGCATGATATTCTCCAGTTCTACCTATTTACTGGCAAAGGCCATAATTTCATTCTTCTCTATGGTTGAGTAAAATTTCATTGTCTATGTAAGCCAGTTTCTTGATCCATTCATCAAATGATAGGTATCTAGGCTGGTTCCATAATTTGTTCCGAGTGAATTGTGCTACTATAAATATTGATGTACCTCTATCAGTACAGTATGCTGATTTTACTTCTTTTGGATAAATACCAAGAAGTGGGATAGCCAGGTCATATGATGGTTCCATTCAAAGTTTTTTGAGGAATTTGCATAATGCTTTCCAAAGTGGTTGTACTAATTTGCAAAATAAAAACAATTTATGGTAGTTCATTATTTCCCAAGATAAGTATGTAAATTATGTTCAGATAATGTCTGGATTTTTCTAACCATGGGATTATGCTTAAAAGATTGAAGATGGCATTAAATCATTAAATTCTCTCTGCCTGCATTTGGACTCAGTGACAGTCAATATTCTAGAGAAACCCCATACTTCAGTATAATTTCACCTGGTTATCATTCCTGTGTCTTGAACCTTGGGGTATCTTCACCCAAGAAATAAAGTCAAAATTGCCTAATTAAATACAGCTTAGACAGTTTTCTGGTTTGTATGATGTGTCCCCAAAAAGCTTAAGTGTGAGACAATGCAGGAATGTTCAGAAGTGAAATAATTAGATTATGAGAGTTATAAACTCAGAGTTTGATTAATCCATTTAATGGATTGATAATTTAAAGAGACTACTGTATGGATGGTCACTATAGGTGGGTAGGTGTAGTAGGAGGAAGAAAGTCAGTGGGAGAATGCCTTTGGGGCTCAGCTTGTCTCTGGAACTTTGGTTGCTTGCTCTCTCAAAAATGAGCAGTTTGCTCCAGCACTCCTTTTAACCATGGTGCTCTACTTCCCCTTGGGCTCAGAGCAATGGAGTTGACCAACCATGGACTACACCTCTCAAACCATGAGCCCAAATAAGCTTTCCCTCCTCTGAGCTGTTCTTCTCAGGAACTTTGGTCACAATGATGAAAAGCTGACTACCACAGTCAAAGACCTAGCTCTCCTCCTCCTTATAAAAGAGAGGAGACATCCCTCTTTTAGGCAGAAATCTTTGTTAAAATTTACCTCTGCTAAACATTTCCAATTTTTGACAATAAAAGTAGGAGACAACTTATTTTCAGCTACTGCAAACCAAAGTCTGTGGATGCTGATACTCCAACTTGACCTGACCACCCTGAAAGCTTACTTTCTTATACATGTTGTTTTTCTAGCACCCTATGCATAGGAGGTTTGCTGCTCTGGAAGGCACTGGAATTCCCAAACATCTGCAGCAAAGGTAGCCCCAAAGAAGTTCTGGCACCTGTGGTCTCCTGGGCTTCCTTTGTGTCTGTGTTCATGTAACACCCTGTTCATAGAGGGCAGCAGCTCTCTGACCTGTGAGAAGTCTTGCTCTTGAGGAACAATTGCACTCTTGGAAGCAGGGGACAGGTCTGGCTTCAGATCCTAACTCTAGCATCAACTTGGAGTGTGTCCTTGGGAAAGTCAACTTCTTATTAGAGAGGTTTCACCTTCTACACTTCTAAATAAGAAGGTATACTCCAGTCAACTTTCACCTGGGGAAAGATAGAGGAAGGTGGTATACTATAGACCCTTTTGAGAATCTGAAGAAAACTTTAGACTCAAGAAAAAATGCACATTTTACTACACTATCTCTGGGAAACATATTTCCTAAAGCCCATCCATCAAACCTATAGCTATTGCTGGAATCCAAGCAGAGAATCTCTGGGATAGGTTCCCATCTGGCAGTAAAATTCTATGATTGTTAGGGGGAAAATGCAAAACTAAGCAATAAAATCAGCAGCAAACCCCTTGGAAGCCTGCAACACAATCCTAAATTTCACAAGATTATGATTTCTAAGCAGACTAATTGGCCTTAATTTGCATTCAAATTTCAAATGTGTTTCATACGATAGAGTCTGAGTGATTTGACCCATAGAAATCGCCCTCATGTCCACCTGCTCCTGTCCATAGCCACCTGCAACTTTTCACAAGTTCTCTAGCATCCCCTCCTCCTTTCTCTGGATAAGACATACACACAGGGTCCTAGGCAGTCCTGCCCCATCTCTTCCTGAAGCCCTCAGAACTTGCCCTTACCCTCCTCCCCTTGTCTCCATTACTATTACCACTCAGCATCTGCTGCACAGTAGTAGTCCCACTGTTTATCTTATGTGTGACTTATTTCTTACTCCTTTCTCAATTTCTCAAACACGTTAAGGTTTACTTATATAATGGAGAAAGTTATAAATGTATTCTAAACATGGAAAAATAAGCTCAAGTCCAAGGAAAGATGGAAAAGGGCATTTGGACCACAATGTTAATAACACAGCTTTAATTATGTGCTAGATTTGACTTTGCAATCCCTTGAAGCCAGGACACAAAAAAGAATCTAACATAATTCTTGATAGGCAAACTATAAATAATCATATTTCTCATGGGACAATATTAAGTTTTTATTCCTCTTACTAAATTCTGAAAAAGATTACTCTGTGAGCCCTTATGAAAATAATAGCATGGTAATAACAAGCAGTTTTTTTAATATTAAAAATTACATGCCCGCATATTTCCTAGAAATATATTGAAGGTCTAGTAGGACCAAAATGCAAACAAGGGGTTTAGACTTCCATTGGATTTATGCAGGATTCTGATTGCAAACTAGTCAATTCCAGAAAAGTAAGATACAGTGGGAACTGCAGACCAGGGAATGAAGGCATACTCTAAAACAGGATGCACTTCATTCATTCAGCCATTCAGTTCATTATTCAACCTGTGTGTTACTCTTCCAGTTCAAGGGCCAAGCAATGTATGAAGCCATTAGGAGATGTTAATAAAATAAATAAGATGAAGAGTCTCATCCTTGGGGATTTTATCCTACAGAGTGTGTCTACAAGGTCAATGATAACTCAAAAAACAGTCAAGCAAGAGAGAGAAAGGACAAATACGGAGAGGAAGAACCAAAGAAAAATGAGACCAAGGTTGCTAGTTCAATGTAAATGATCAGGCAGCACCCTCTGTGGAGGAGTTCTTGACAGACACTGGAATGAAAGGAGCAGTAGGCCACAGAACTATCTAAAGAATGAATCTTCCAGGCAAAAGAAGTAGCATTTGCAAAGACTGTTGTGGAATGAGATGTCTCCAAAATTGTGTAAGTTGAGTACTAACCCCCAGTGTCCTAAAATGTGAGTATGCTAGAAAATATGATCTTTAAAGAGTGATTAAGATAAATGCACTTATTAAGGAAGGCTCTAATCCAGCTTGACTAGTGACCCTATCACAGAGATTAGGACACAGACACACACAGATGAAGACTATGTGAAGACCAGGGAGAAAAAGGCTATTCACAAGTCAGACAACACCAATCCTATGACACTCTGATCTCAGATTTTCAGTACCTGAAACTGCAAAAATACATTTTTGTTTTTTTAAGCTATCCCAGATAGGGATTTGTTTAGCATTTATAAGGAAAAGCTAATTGGTTGAAGGTAGAGGGAGTTTGGCATCTCAGCAGATGTTTTGGAGGCCATGAGGATACTGTGTTTCTGCTGATGTTCACATTCCTTGGCCCAAATCTGTGATCATCTGCAGCTATGGAAACGTAGACTTAACCATCTATGCCCTCTATGCTGCTTTCCTCTCACCCAATGTCTTCTTCTCTTCTTGGTGGCTTGAGAGTTTTCTCCCACTTCGTGGAGACATGTTTAATTCACACCGAGAGCAGGTTTCATCTGCCAGATGTTTAACATGCCCAGGGGGAATTCTCAGCCCATGGAGAATGAACATAGGTAGATAAGTGTCAACATCCACTATATAGATTGGAGGCATATTGAGCCCTGTTACAGTCTGCTTTGGGAATATCCCAAACTAAGATTATATTTTGGATTTTCTTCTAAGTTGGTTGTTTTAGGAGGAGTTTGAGCCAAGATAACACAATCTTATTTTTTTCATAGTTTAAGATTTCTGGATGCTCTTTCAAGAAATGAGAAACTTAAGTTGGAGCTTGGACAATAAGTAAGACTTTTAGGCATCTCAGTCTTGAGAATACAACACATGAAAAAGTTCTTTACCTATAAAATCAAAGTGGAAGTCACTTGTAACATCTGATCTATTCCCTATAAATGTAACCTTTAGCATCAGATCTAGCCCCCGGGAGTCTCCCTGAGAGAAATCCTCACTGAATATTGTCATAGCATCATCTTCCCTTCAATCAATGCCTTCCCTTTTCTCTAGAAGGGACATTTACAGCTTATGTTTGGTATCAGATTAAGTTCCTAAATGAGTAAAAACAAACAAAAAAAATAAATGAAAAAACACAAAGCCTAGACAAACAATATTTTCAACTTATAAAGAAACAGAGTCTTCCAGAGTTAAAATTTACTCAAGATCAATCACTACAAAATCAGACATTTTTGAAGGACTAAGCTGTGATTCTCACTTTTCAGCACCTGCTTCAGCTTCTAACACAGGTCCATACTGGGTGCTCAAAGATATTGATGAATGAATGAATGAATGAGTTAGAAATAATGGCCCTAGTCCACTCTTCACCATTGGATGCCTTGCCAGTACCTTCCACAGCTCCAGCTGTTTATCCACTACATTCCCCATCTCTTCTCTATGCTCTGCTATACCCCTCAAGGTGGCACCTTAAAGAGGCTTACTGAACACAGCTTGAAAGGAGGTCATGAAGATGGAGCAAATTAATATTTCATGAGAACTATTTGTGGGCTTGGAACTGTTGCTGATACTTTACAAACCTGCCTTGGTCCATCACATTTATATATAAGGATGCAGTGACAGAGAAGTCAAGCAGATAGTTCAAGGACACAACACAAAAATGGAGTTAGAATTAGAATTGGGAACCAATGAAAATCAGCCAACTCCATACCTCCCCTCATTCCCTGTCTCTCCTTCTCACTCTCTCTTACACACACACACACACACACACACACACATCTACACTCTCTTGATACACAGTCCCTCTACAGAATATCTGACACAGTTCTCAGCCTTTGCTTTAAAGTTTACTCCCTCTGCTGCCATTACCCACTTCCCTAGGAAAGAGCTTGGTGCTGTGAAGAAGGTCCTTCTGCTACAGAGCTGATTATCTCCCTTTCTCATCTGCACACTCAGCCTCTTGATTCTTCTTATTTGTGTTCAGCCATAACTAGCTGTATCACGCTTGGGATAGCAGTGAGCATTTCTGTGCCTCAGTTTCCTCCTGAGTATAATAAGACTTTGCCATGATACTCTCCAAGTGTTCTATCAAATATAAAATTCTTTGGTTTCCTGCACAAGAAAAAAAGGAAGGAAGTTTTCTTTGAATGGCATTGCTGTACCCAGTCTAAGGTCTGACACTAATCAAGATAATTAGACACTAGTGGTTTCCATGGGTTGAAAGGGAGGTTCATTATCAGCCAATGGGCAGTGGGTCCCAACACCTGCTTGGAAGATTGCTCATGGGCTTTGCTATGATTGATGGGCTTTCTATTTCACAAAAGTCAGAAATGAACCAGAAACCAGTTTATTATCATTTTTGAGCATGGCGTTGTCTACTACTAGATTTCTCCCTGCAAGTACTCCCACATTGACCAGCAAAGGAACTTTCTATTATTCTAAAATTACACAGACAATATACCAGATCAGGAAAGATGCCCAGGATTTCCTTAATTTAATTAGAAAGTGCTAGGCACAGCCGCATGTTCCTGTAAATCCCGTCAACTTGGGAAACTGAGGCAGGAGGATCACAGGTTGAAGGCAAGCCTCAGCAACTTAGTGAGATCCTCAGTAACTCAGCAAGACCCTATCCAAACCTAAAATAAAAAATAAAGGACGGGGGATATAGCTCAGTGATAAAGTGACTCTAGGGGTCTAACCCAGGACCAAAAAGTAGTTAAATAGGGACTGATGCAAAGTAAGTGCTGGGTTTGCCTCCCTGGGCTTCAGTTTTTTCATCTGTCAAATGCAGCCATAGTCCTGCCTGGTCATCCCCACATAGAACCTGGGAGGGTTCTAAGAACTGACCTAGTCCACATTGCTCCTTACATCCTATGATGGAAATGAACTGCCATAAAACTGGACCTAAGGCACAGAGGTCCATTAGAAGAAGGCTGTTCATAGGTTCCTTCTGTCAGTGTTTAATGGAAATGACTCCAGTGTGTGTGTGTGTAGGAGAAAGGGTGGAAAAGGGCAAGAATCAGCATTTGGAAGGTTCATCCATCATTGTCATCTCAGTATGAATAAGATTCTGACTCTTCAGTCTCTGGAGCATCTGAGTGTTGGACAAGTAGCTCTAGTAGGAAGCAAGATGGGGAACAGGAGCCCCTTCTCTAAGAAGCAGCCTTGAATAACAGCATTGGAGAGATATATGAACTTGGTTTGAGATGCCAGTTTTACTATTATGGAGTATTTAGTGCTTCATGTAACTCCCCTGAGCCTCAGGGCTGACTTGGGGCCACCAGAAAGGTGAAATGCACGCATGGATGTAGAGCCGTCCAGTATGTGGCCTGGAGATGCTGCTGAACTACATGAGCTGCTCTCCTGCAAAGCCTCTGGGGCTAACTGCACTGCAGTGCGTGGCTTTGTTTCTGGAGGGTTGCAAGACAAACCAAATGCATCCTTTGCAAAATGCTGGTGTTGAGTTGAAAACATGCCCCAGACCCAGCTTTGCTATTGACTTGCCTTGTGTTTTGGCAAATCCTATCCTCTCTCAGAGCCTCCATTTTTCTTTTCTTTTTTTCTTAAGAGACAGGGGCAGAGAGTGAAAGACAGAAAGAGAACCAATCTTTATTTAGTTTTTCCTGTGGCATGCAGTACTCTGACACTTCACTGCGTATATAGTTCTGGGATTTGAACCCATGTCCTTGCACATGCCAGGCAAGCACTGTAACCACTGAGCCTCCACTTCTCAATAGGCAACTTCTCCACCAGATTCTCTTTTACTTACAACAACCACAGAAGCTACGTTTGCTCATACTAGGCTTAGAGAGCAAATGCTTACCTGGCATTTACAATACAATGATACCACTTGACATATTTAAACTTATAAGTCCTCCACTCACCCTGTGATATGGGCTTCCTTCTCATTTCCATTTTTAGAAGAAAAAGCAGCAGAAAGTTGAGTCTTCTAAATTTAGAACCAGGGAACATGGTGTCAGAGCTTAGACCCCTTTTGTACAAATGCTCCCTTTGAAATAAAAGTTCATCTAGTCCCATTTTGCAGGGACAAAATTGAGTTTCAGACATTTTTCAAGAGCCTTGGACAAGTGGCAGATCCAAAACACTAATACCTGATCCTTTGGATACTATGTAGGAAGATGTCATGGCCAGAGATCCAGCCCCAACTAGGAATTCCAGTGAACGTTTGGCATCTGGCCTCTCATCTCCTGGCTAATGTCTTCCCTGACTGGGTTTATCTTGTTCCAGCTGCTTCCCCTCCTCTCCAACTCTGGAGCCATCTGAGGAGGAGGGAGTCTGCAGGTGAGTGCACAGATGTGTCCACTTTAGATTTATGAGATGCTGGATCAAGTCCCCAAAGAAGCAGATTAATCACAAGAAGTGATTTTGCTTTTAATTAAAAAATATTATCAACAGTAGCTCTGATCCTGCCGATTCTCAGAGCAGACAATAAGGGTGAGTGTAGCAAGTGAGCAATATTAATTTTCCCCAACTAATTTAAAGATAGCATCTCTCTCCTGTGCCAACAGCTCACAAGTCAGTTTGCATGCCAGGTCGCCCTTTGCCCAGGCACCGTCTGAGTCCCCTGGGTTTTTGGTTGACTTTGGAGATATCCTCAAGGAAGAAGACATGCAAAATACAGAGCAAGCAATGCTACAAGATATGAGCTTTCTCCTCAGGAACAACAGTTCTCTGGAATTTGGCTGAAAGGAAGAGTGACAAACCAGGTATTTCACTGGAAAAGTATTGAGTTTCAGACTCCACTGTGACCTTATGTGATCATGGTTCATGAGCACAGTTATGTTCCCCTACCAATTCCTATGTCAAAGTCCTAATCCTTAGTACCTCAGAATGTGACTGTATTTGGAGATAAAGTGTTTAAAGAGGGAATTATTTTAAAATGAGGACATGAGAGTGACTGGTGTCCTTAGAGAAGAAGGACATCAGGACACAGATTCACCCAAGGAAGAGCACATGAGACATAAGAACATGATGGCCATCATTAAGCCAAGGACAGAGGTCCTGGAAAAAGTAACCCTGTTGGCACCTTGATCTTGAATCAGTAGCTGTGAGAAAATAAATCCCTGTTGTTTAAGCCACCTAGTCAGTGATATTTTTGCTATGGCACCTCTTGAAAACTAATACATGTAAGCAGACCTCTCTCACTCCCAGTCTTCACATTTATGAAATATGAAGACTAAGAGAACCCATCTCCATAGACCCTGCCAATTCTGGTTTCCTTACTTGTACTATCAGAGTGGCTATGTAGCTTGTCAACCTCTGATACCTAACTCAGAATAAGAAATAAACACAAATGCTTTCCAAACTTCAGAGCAGGTTCATGTTCATAAAGGAGTGGCCATCCCCTTCCATTCTCTTGGTACACTCCGAAGCTTGCCCATCCTTGGGATTAATACCTAACTGAAGCTTTTTTTCACCACCTCTCATATTCTTTCCCTATGTCCATCTTCTCTGGCTACCCAAGCTTGTAAAATACACTTTTTTTGTACCTCATGGCCTACCACATTTATAACACTATATCACTGTTTCTTGATACCTTTGACAGATGATATTCAGTAGTAGCCAAAACAATAATTTTTATATCTCTATCCTATTCAACATGAATTTGCACCTTTTCTTACTGAAACTCAGTCTGTTTTCCAAATTTTTGAATCTGAGTTGTGTTTATGACTCATTTTACTCAACAAAATGCAGCAGAAGTGACTTCAGAGGATAGAGAAAAAGATGGTGGACTGCAAGGATGTGTCAACTGGACACTCTCTTTAACTTGAAACAAAGGAGTGCTCAGAAATTTGCCTTTCTGCAAGGTGTGTGTATTGGAAAAGACTCCTGGAAACACAATGCTAGTCAGTGGCAGATTCTTGGTGATTCGGAGATTTGGGTGCAGCCAGTGTAAAAGAGGAATTAACTCAGATCCAGCCAGTCACCACCATGACTACTTTAGTTCCCCAAGCAACATGAAAACAGGGAAGGCACTAGGTAATACGGTGTGACTGGTTCTGCCACACAGAGACAGAGTGCATGTAGGAACACCCAGTTGGGCCAAATTCAGGGCAAATCAGTGGTTTCTCTCTGGGGATGGGAGAGGGGAGCTGCCTGCCCTCATCTGAGGAGTTCCTGCAGTAGCCATCTTGACCACAAAGGCAGATCACAAAAAAGGAGACAGATCACCAAACAGACTTCTCCATGATACTGCCAAATCCCAAACTCCTGTCACAGATAGGCTAAGTGCAGACAGGAGCTCTGCTTTGTGCCTCAGCTGGGACAAATCTATGGCTTCTCCATTGTGGAGAGCAGATCCACCTGTCCATGAGGAGGTCCTGCAGTAGCAATCACGATCATAGAGACAGGCAGAGAGAAGGAAAGAACTCATCTAAACAGACTTCTCCGTAATCTTGCCAAGTCCCAATCTCCTGTCACAGATAGGTTGAGGAGTTCTGCTTTGCATCTCAGCTAGGACAACTCTTCAGCTTCTCCATGGGAGAGGGGAGAGCAGATCTACCCACCCATGGGGAGGTCCTGTAGTAGCCATCTTGACCATATGGACAGGTAGTAAGAGGAGACAGGTCACCAAACAGACTTCTCCATGATTCTGCCAAGTCCCAAACTCCTGTCACAGATAGACTGAATGCAGATAGGAACTGCATTCTGCTTTGGACCACTTCAGGGATAACTCCACTGCTTTTTTGTAGTGGTGGAGAGAACAGATTCTCCTGCCCACTCATGAGGAGATCTATCAGTAGCCATCCTGACAATAAAGGCAGGCAAGAAGGAATTGAGACACCCAAATAGATTGCTCCATAATATTACCAGGTCTTAGCCAACATTCAGAGGTTGAACTCAGAAGAGCAGCTCTGGGACTAGCCCAGAGAGCAACCAACTCAGAGGGATTAAGGTAAGAAGAGCACAGGGGCACCCAGCTTAACCTGGTTCCCCTCACTAAATCAAAGGGCCCAAGTGAACTCTTAAGATGGTCCATAGCACACAATGGTGGGCAGGTTCCAGGGCCAGGAGGTCTAGAAAAATTGTGTATATGTCCAGCAGAGGGAGTGCTGTTCTGCACTCACCCCCCAGTGCCTTGAATCTGGATGTCCTTTGGAATCACAGTCCCCCGAGCAGTGGCCAGCAGGGGACAGCCCTTCAGAGCACAAATCTTCCTGAATTCTCCAGGGTAATAGCAACCCATGAAGCCCAAGAAGGCATTGGATACCATAAAGTTCAAAAATAGTTCACAAGTTAAGAAATCTGCTATTGATTGTAGCTAGACTGACAGAACCCCAAACCAACTAAGGGAAGGAACAAGAACCCCCAAATCATCACCAAGATCCCAGGAGGACTCTCAGGACCTGCTCCCTGGCACCAACCCACATTTCACATTCAGTGAAAAAGAGCAGAAAAACAATTCAAGTGTACACAAAAACTCACACATAAAATAAGGTAAAATTGAATTTACTTAAATTCCAGGTCCAATAAGAAAATATCCATTAAGAGAGCAAACACAGGAGATGAAAACCTTCTTCAACAAAGAGAGAATTTTTAGACTTGAAATCCTCATTCAACCAAACCAAAGGATAAATGGAGGATGTTAATAACAGCTTAATTTCTATAGAAAATAGAACCTCAACTCTTGAAGAAAGAACTTCCAATAATGAATATAGGCTGAGTAAGTTTGAACACACAAATGACAAAAAAGAAAAAAAAATCATAGAACATGAACAGAATTTTCAAATGTCTGGGATGAGATGAGAAGAAACAATGTAAAAGTAATTGGTTTAAAAGAAGAAATTGAAGCACAAATGACATAAAGAATATTCTCAAAAATATAGTTAAAGGGATTTTTAGAGTTTTGTAGGTAAGGGAAGGGAGGGATACAGATGGGAAATTGATGGGGCACTCCCGGGGGTAAATCTAGTGTCCAGAAACTATACACATTTTATATTATTTTGTTAAAAATTTGTATGGTTGTTCAAAAATAAAAATTAAAAAAAATATATAGTTAAAAGGGCTGGAGCCGTGGCTCGACGGTTACGGCACTTGCCTGGCATGCTCAAGTACATGGGTTCAAACCCCAGCACCCATGTACACAACTAAGTGTCAGAGCAATGAAACCAATGTGAAAAACTGGTACATATATACCATGGAATTTTACACGGCAATTAGAAACAATAATATTGCAGCCTTTGAAGGTAAATGGATGGCTATGGAAGAAATTATGCTTAGCAAAATCAGCTTAACCCAGAAAACCAAGGGTTGAATGTCTCCACTCATCTGTAGAGGCTGGAATTAGACTCTGGCCACTGAGAAAGGTGGTCTATTATCATGTGTTAAATTCAGATAAGGTGTAAAGTTATACAACATAATACTTTTTTAGAGATATTGAGGGGTAGGGAAGGGAGGGATAGGGGTGGGTAATTGGGGGAGCACTCCTGGGGATAAATCTAATATCCAGAAACTATACACATTTTATATTATTTTGTTTAAACTTGCATGGTTGTTCAGAAATAAAAGAAAAAAAGTTGAAAAAACTCAATAAAAATTGATTCTCTCTGTCTCTCTGTCTTTCTCTCTTTAAAAAATATATATATAGTTAAAGAAAATGTTGTGCATATTAAAATAGAAACAGATATGATCATCTAAGAAGCTTATAGGACACCAAATAGGCCAAATTAGAAGCTTTCCAAGACACATTCAAAAATGTACAACAGGTATACCAAGGAAAGAATATTTAAAACTGCGGAGAGAAATGTAAAATCGTATTCAGAAGCAACCCAATAAGAATCACCATTGACTTTTCAGATCAGACCCTAGAAGCAAGAAGGACTTCAAAGGAGATATTTCAAACTTTGATCAGAAACTAAAATCAAGAATAGTATACCCACCAAAACTCAGCTTCAAATTCAAAGGGGAAATAAGAATATTTCATGAAAAGATCAAACCTGCAGCATTTATGAAGAGAAAGCCAGCATTACAAAGAATTCTCAAAGATAAACTCCAGATAGAACTGTAAGCAAACAATCCTCAAATCCTGCAAACAGAGAAATTCAACAAAAGTACTTGCTATAAAAAGAAACCAAGATAGCACTGAACTCACTAATAAAGCTCAATGAACCACAACCACATAACCATACTAACACTGAATGTAAATGATCTCAATGCACCAATCAAAAGATGCATATTAGCAGACTAAATCAAAAGCCCAAAATCCAACAATATGATGCTTACAGGATATCCATATTATAGCCAAGGACATCCACAGATTGAGGGTGAAAGGATGGAAGAAAAATCTACCAGGCGTATGGCCCCCAAAACAAACTGGTGTCTTAATCCTATATTCAACAAAGTAGGTTTCAAACATAAACTAATCAGAAGAGATAAAGAAGGCCACTACATTATACAAAAATGAACAATACGTCAGGAAAATATAATCATTGTAAATCTCTTATGCACCAAACATAAAAGCTCCTATGTGAAAAAATTACTCAATGACATAAAACCACTTATAAATCCAAACAAGATAATACTGGGAGACTTTTACACTCCTCTATCACCAATAGATAGATCATCAAAGGAAAAAAAAGAGAACTTCAGCCTAAACAATGTCCTAAATCACATGGACTTAACAGACATTATTAAAATATTCCACCCCAAACTGGCTGAGTTTACCTTCTTTTCAGCAGTGCGTGGATCCCTCTACAAAATAGATCTTTACCTTGTTCATAAATGAATTCTCATCAAATATAAAAAAGTAGATATAATTCCATGTATCCTATCAGACCATGATGTCATGACCCTAGCAATTAACACCACAAATTATAACAGACAATTCACAAATACGTGGAGATTGAATACTAACCTATTAAATGAAGAATGGATCCAAGAAGACATGAGAGCAGAAATCAAGAAATTCTTGGAAGTGAATGAGAATGAAGGCACAACATATAGAAACCTCTGGGAGAGCATAAAAGCATTTGTAAGGGGAAATTTTATGGCACTGAGTGCCTACATTAAAAATCAAGAGAGATCACAATCAGTAAGCTTAAGTTCCACATCAAAACTCACAAGAGGAAGAACAATATAATCCCAAGCAAGCAAAAGAGAGGAAATAATCAAGGTCAAAGCCAAAATCAATGAAGTCAAGAATGAATAAATGAATAAAATGAATTGACAAAACAAAGAGCTGGTTCTTTGAAAAAAAATAGAATTGACAAAGTCCTAACCAATGTCATTAAAAGATGGAAGGAACTGACGCAGAGCAACAAAATCAGCAATGAAAAGGGAGTGATCACCACTGACCCCATGGAAATTCAACAGATTATCAGAACATATATTGAAAAACTATACTCCTCTAAATTTGGTAATCTGGAAGACATGAACAAATTTCTAGACACATATAACATTCCAAAATTAATGCAGGATAATATTGAAATCCTAAACAGCCCAATAAAAGCACCAAAATATCCATAAAGAAATTGAAAGTTTTCCAAAGAAGAAAAGCTCAACACATGATGAATTCCCTGCTGAGTTTTACCACACCTATGAGGAGGAGCTATCACCTCACCTTTTTAAGCTATTCCAAGAAATCAAAAAGGAAGGAACTGTCTCAAACACTTTTATGAGGCAGCCATAAACCTGATACCAAAACCCAATAATGACACATCAAGACAAGAAGACTAAAGGGGCCAGAGTGGTGACTCAGTGGTTCTGGCATTTGCCTGGCATGCACAAGGACACGGGGTCTGAACCCCAGCACCATGCATACAACCAAGTGTCAGAGCAACAAAAGCTAAATGGAAAACTAAAAAAAAAAAATTGCTTCTGTCTTTCTCTTTTTCTCTCACTGTACCTCTCTCTCTCTCAGAAAGAAAGAAAGAAAGAAAACTACAGACTAATACCCCTGATGAACATCAATGCAAAAATCCTTAATAAGCCTCTAGAAAATGGTATTTTAAAACACATCAAGAAGATAATTCACCATAATCAAGTGGGCTTCATTCCAGGTAAGCAAGACTGGCTCAATATATGCAACTCAATAAATGTGATTCACCATTTGAACAGAATTAAGGACAAAAACCATATGATCATCTCAATTGATGCAGAAAAGGCCATTGATAAAATCCAACACCCATTTAAGCTCAAAACTCTAGAAAAGATAGGAGTCAAAAGAACTTATCTTAACTATGTGAAGGACATTTATGACAAACCCTTAGCTGGAGAAAAGCTGAAAGAATTTCCACTAAACTCAAGAACAAGGCTCTCTGCTCTCACCAATTTTATTCAATTTAGTCCTCGAGACTCTAGGCAGAGTAATCAGGCAAGAGAAGGAAATCAAAGGGATTAGAATAGGAAGAGAGGAAGTCAAATTATCCCTTTCTGCTGATGACATGATCCTATATCTGGAAGACCCAAAAAATTCCACAAGAAAACTGCTTGAGCTTATAACTTGATTTAGCAAAGTGTCAGGCTACGAGATGAATACTGATAATCAATAGCTTTCCTATATGCTAACAATAACAGTGTAGAAAAAAAATCAGGAAATCAGTCCCATTCATAATATCCTCAAAATAAATAAAACTATTGGGGATTAATCTAACAAAAGAAGTAAAATGAAAAGTGTCAAACTTGAAGAAAGAAATTTAAGAAGATCTGAGAGGATGGAAAGATGTTCCATGTTCTTGGTTAGAGAGAATTAGTATAATAAAATGGCCATTCTGCCAAAAGTGCTATACAGATTCAATGAAATCACCATCAAGATACCCATGTCATTCTTTACAGATATGGAAAAAATCAATTCTCAAATTCATTTGGAACAATACGAAATTCAGAATAGCTAAAACATTACTAAGAAAGATAGATGAAGCCAGATATAAAACTATACTATAGAGCTGTAGTAACAAAAACAGCATGGTACTGGTATCAAAATAGGAATGAAGATCAGGTGGAATAGAATAGAATTTGAGATAAACCCACAAATCTTTAAAAATCTGCTATTTGACAAATGAGATCAAAATGTAACATGGATGAAAGACAGTCTATTGCACAAATGGTGTTGGGTAAGCTAGACAGCCACTTGCAGAAAGTTGAAATTATATCTGCATCTCTCATGTTGCACAAAAATCAAATTGAAATGGATGAAGGATCTACGAATCAAACCAACTACTGTGCAACTGCTAGAAGAAAAATTAGGAGCAACACCCTAGCAAATGGGAGTTGGCAATGACTTTCTCAACAAAAACCCCAAAGTGAAAGAATTAAAGTCAAGAATTAATGAGTGGAATGCCATGAAATTAAAAAGCTTTAGCTCAGCAAAGCAATTTGTCAAAACTGTCAAAACAGAATCTACAGAATGGGAGATAATCATAGCCTGTCAATCCTCCCACAGGGGACTAATATCCAAAATTTACAAGGAACTCAAAAAACTTAATTTCAAAATCACAAATATCCACTCAATAAATGGGCCAGTGAGCTAATAGAAACTTCTCAAGAAAGGAAATTAAGCAAGACAATGCATACATGAAAAGTGTTCTAAATCACTAGTAATCAGTGAAATGCAAATAAAAACGACATTAAGATCTCACCTCACTCTAGTCAGATTGGCAAAAATGAAGAATATAAATAGCAACAAATGCTGGATGGACTGTGGGGAGATAGGAACACTAGCACACTGTTGGTGGAACTGCAGACTGGTACAGCTGCTCTGGAAAGCAGTGTGGGGATTCCTCAAAAACATAGGGATGTATTCACCATACGATCCAGCTATCCCTCTTCTGAGTATTTTCTGAGAAGAGCTAGAATCAGCACATTACAGTGACATAGCAAAATCAATGTTCATAGCAGTTCAATTTACAATAGCTAAATTATGGAATGAACCCCGATGCCCTTCATTGGATGAATGGATCCAAAAACTCTGGAGTTCTGGTGTGTGTGTGTATATGTATGTGTGTGTGTGTGTATATATATATGCATATATATATATATATATATGCATATATATACACACACAAAATGGAATTCTACTCAACTATTAGAAATAATGATATTGCTGCCTTTGAACATGAATGGACGGCAATGGAAGAAATCAAGCTGAGTGAATTTAGCCGTATCCAGAGACTCAAGAGTTGAATGTTTTCCCTAATTTGTAGAGGCTGCATCAAACCCAAGCTTAGGTGAAAGTTAGAAAAACTCATGTATTAGACTCACCAAATGCAAAGCATCACATAATCTAGGACAACCATTGATATGTAGAGTGGAATGGGAGAGGGGAGATGCAGTGGAGGGGAAAGGGAGAGAGGGAGGGAGGGATGTAGGGAGATAAACAACAATATAGCCTACTCTTTGCCCTCTTGAGAATTCAAATAATCTTATGAAGTCATTTGATTCTGGAATATTCATAAACTTATGTGTATATATAGTCATTAGTGCCTCTGATGGGGGAGGGGAAATATGGAAGAGTCCGGTGTCTGGGATGTGGGGATGATACTGTATGAGAATCCAATGCATATCATATTGTTACTCTGTATGCATTTATGATGGTAAAACAACTCAACTCCTCAATTAAAAACAAGAGAAGTGACTTCATGCCCATTCCAAATCAACAAAGTCTTGCACAGATTCTCTTGTTCTTCTACTTCTTCTATGGAAACAAGTGAACTCTATCCTCTTTTTGTATAAAAGATCACATAGAGAAGAGGCCAGATCTCCCAGCCCAAGTTATTCTAGTCCAGCCTAAAGCTAGCCAATGCCAAAACAAATGAGAGAGCCCAGCCAAGATCAGCAAAATGTAACCAAATAAAGCTGACCTTGGACTGAGGAGTAAGCACAGCTGAGACTAGAAGGAGAATCCTCAGACACCAGCCTGAATCACCAACACAGATAAAGGAGCCAAACAAACAGTTGTTGGTTTTAAACCACCATGTTTTAAAGTGATTTGTTGCAAAGCACAGATAGACTGTTAATCCACTTTTCTTGCTTCTCCTGCTAGAGAGTTAGCTCTTAATTAGCAGGAGGTGTGGCTTGTCCTATGTGCAATGCACTTGGTATATTAGGTAAGTGAAAAAAACAATACATGTTAAGCAATTCCTATATGGTTAGTGGCAGATGTGTACAAATTGGATACGATAACATTTCCCTTCTCACACGTTTTTCAGCAATATGGCTTCACCAAATTCCAATTGAAGGCAGAGTCCATTTGTCCAACACCTTAAATTCAAGTATGCCAAATAATGGTTATGACCAATAAAATACAGCTGAAGAGACATTGTGCCAAGGCTGAGCACAGCCTTTACCTGGTCTTGTGCTACTTCTTGAAAGACAGGTTGAAATAGAAAGAGATGCTTCCATGCTTTGATAAGTCCAAATCATGCACAGAAGCCCTAGATCATGAAATACAAATGCAAAGAAAGAGAAACACCAAGGTGTAAAGGCACTCCAGGCATGGGGGCAAGGCGCCATATTGGAAATGAATTCCCCATTCTTAACTATCTTAGCTGGTGCCCCGTGAAGGAGGGAAGATTTGTCCAATCTACTTCATTCCAACACCGTGACCCACAAAATTGTAAACCACAGAAATGGTTGCTTTATGCCAGTAAATTTTGTGATTACTTATTGTGCAGCAATAGGTAAAACACTGGAGAGCAGGTTGCTATAGAAAATTTTGCTCTAGGGCTGCAAAATATGGATTTAAATCCTGTCTTGACTTTGACAATGTGTTAGTGAGAAGCTTATTTAAATGTTCTGATTTTTAGTGTCCTTGTCTATATGATAAGGATGCGTTTAATCATGCCATAAACTCTACTGAGAGTTTGTTGAATATGTCTCAATCTCTGCCTTTAGGGAATTTACAATCAGTTTGAGGAAACAAGACAAGAGGCGAGAGATTCACAGAGCAGAGCTATCTGTTCCCCTATAACATAAAGTACAATAAGTCCTGGAGTATGTAGGACAAGTGGAGAAGTTATTGGATTCACTCTCAGGGTTGGAAGGGGAAGTGATAGATGAAGTAGAAATCAGAGTGGGGCCAGCAATGAAGAGAGTTAACCAAGAGAAAGAGAAGATTTAAGAAGAGGGAGCCGCATGTGTAAGAATCAGAGCTAGGAGAAAGCATGGGGCCTTAGGGAAGAAATAATTGGCTGCAGTGGGAGTCGGTATGAGTGTTCAGGTTGTATATTTATCTACTTCTAACCCATTATCACAGATTTGATCAGTCTAAAGGACCCTATAATAAACTTCTCAGAAACAAATGGTATGGTCACTTTTAACCTTTGGAAAGGACACAACTTGATGGATGTACCATGAAATGGTGTTGTTTTTACCATTGCAGAAAAAAAAGAAAAGAATCAGATTCTAGAAAAGAAGATGTTTCCACAATTCAGCACAATATTTGGGAAAGTGGTAGAGAATATGTGAGATTCATAAACACAAACTTGATCTTGTTCGTTTTATTTATTCATTTATTACGGTGCCGGTATTGAACATGGGGTGCTACCACTGAGCTACACGCACAGTCCTTTTCATTTTTATGTTGTTGAAGCTGGCCTCAAACTTTCAATCCTTCTGTCTCAAGTGTCTGGCGTTACAGATACATGCCAC
>PVKS010034197.1:0-21090 GCA_004027875.1 Aplodontia rufa | reverse complement strand
GAGACTGTCTATAAAGAAAGGCAAGAGGTCTGCTGAGCACCTTACAAACACTGTGTGCATGAAATATTTTCTTCCTCTCAGCATACCTGTGATTAATCTCACGTGTAGAAGTTAAGTTGCTTGCCCCACATTCAATGCCAATTGGCAGTTGGGTCCCGAGGCCTTAACTGTTCTACATCAGATGCTCTCCTGGCTTCGCCTACTCTTATAAAGAATAGTGAAAGGAAGATTCAGGCTGTAGACAATCGATGCCACTTTTTTTTTCAGGCAATTTGAGAATATTATCTCTCATGAAGCCTAGAGTGCTGGTGTTAACCTAACAAATGATTTTGATTAAAAAACATGTTGGTTGGTTTGTAGGATCAACTTTTATGATGCCAGTTCAAAAGCACTCATGAATCTCACCTCAAAGGCAGTCCACAACTTTGAAAGTTGTAGACATAACTCCTTAAATGATTTAAGAGGCTTATTGTATTCTCTTTCCAGTAGACACAGTAAGCACATTGTGACCAATGCATGGGTGGGAGCTGGGCAATGGTAATGGAGCCCAGAGTGGGCACAGAGGGCTCCAGGTAGACAAAGAAGAGCAAGAACTTAAAAAAGTGAGAAGTGACTAAAGTCTGAAGAGGTGGTGAGGCTGGAAGAGGGGCAAGGGGATGGGGCAAGAGACAGGTCAGGTGACCAGGGCCAATCACAAGGGCTTTCAGTTTAATCCCTTTGAAAGTATATGTACAAGATATAAAGTCTTTTGCTTCTCCCAAGCAGTAGACTGTATACAGAAAAATCAGTCTGGAACTCACTGAAAAATATGCTCATCTGTATCTTAAAGAAGGTATAGTGGCGCTGGGGAGAGATGTGGTGGGACCAGGCTTCTCACTCACTGACGCCTCCACTGGCTCCCAGAGGTACTCTCATCGCAGGACTTGCCTGGCTGGCTGGGAATAGTCCCCTGACTGTGTGTGCCTCCTCTTAAATCTACGAGCTCTGCAGGTGTGGAGAGCAGGACCACCTTTACATTGCTGTCTAACTTAAGGGTATCTTTGTTTTTCTGTAAAGTACTTTTAGTTTTTAAGAAAGCTTTCCTTTACTCATGGTAATGAGTAAAGGCTGAGGCAAGAAGTATAAATTCTTTTTCTCTCTTTGTAACTTTCATATCTCAGTTCCTTCTGGGGGTTCTGAAAATTTTCCGAGTCATTCTGTGTGATGGCAACCTTCCAAATCTCCCGTGTTTCGCTGGGGCTCTCCCCCATGATTTCACCAGCTCTGTGGGGCACCATTTGGTCTCAATTGCTCTTTACACCCTCCCTCCTATGTCTTCTATCTCAACTTACCTAATTGTGCAAAGATAGTGCTGTATCCTGTGACGGTCTTCTTTCAAGTTGTCTTGTGTGTGAAAGGACCATCATCACCAACTTAGTCATCTCCATTGGTCCCAGGATATTTTTGACACTCACAGAGTGAGCATTCCTTATGAAAGGACCACACTCCAGCTTGGTGAGTCTCCATAGAGCTCTCCCATTGGACACTAAGAAGGTGCTTTATACACCTGATGTACGAGACAGAGGAACACAGCACCACTGCTCCTATAGACTACTCATGGCTATGCATACTAGTTTCAGGGACATCTCAACCTAGACATATCTTCAGAGACACAGGCACCAAGAGCCCATGAGCCTGGTTCTGTCAATCCAAGTACAGTTGGCTCCTAATCTAAAATAAACAGTCATAATTCATCCTGCCTGGTATTTACAGGCAGGACTGTGCATACATGGATATAAAACAGCTGTATCTTACCTTCACCACTAAGGTTGCTCCTCATTCTGCTATAGGAGGCCCTGAGATGACATCCACCCCTTTTCCCCAAGTGGCCAGGAGACTCTCAGCCTGAACAACAGGAACTGTGTCCCTTTTGGAAAGAATTTAATTTAAGACTAAAGGTAAGTCAATAACATAGGGACAGATATTTTTAATCAAACAAAGGATAATGGTGTAACCTCTGCAAGAAGATAGGTGTGGGCACTGGAAGGAGCATCCCCTCTGCATCACTGTTCACTGTCAAGGAAGACATGCTCTTATCCTTGACCCTCCTTTGTGTGTGGGTACTTTTAGACTGGGACTGGGAGCGATAGGAACACAGTGGCATCAACTATAGCAAATAGACTTCACGGGTCCAAATCCAGGCTGGTCTGGATTAGCCCATCGTGAGTTTAGCAATGAATCATAAAGAATTCTTTCACCAAAAAAGCACATGTGTGCAAAATTAGCTCATCACAAGCTGCATGGTTTCAGTATCCCCAAAAGGGGAACCAGCATTTCAGTATTCAGGTAAGGCATAAAATATGCTCAAGCAGACTGATCTGTTCTCCATGGAACCATGTAGCTCTTTCAAGAAAACCCTATCTCATGGGACTAGAGGTCCAGAAAGCCTAGACAAGATCAAGTGTGGACCCTGGCTTACTGGAACCTCTTTAGCTAGAGCAGCAATTGGAACTGGCTGCTGAATTTCCAAAGAGCATGTGCCCTCTGTAAAAACTCGGGCCAACATGCTGGGATGAGTAGTGGGCAGTGTTTTAGCTTTGGGTGTTAGTAACATGGTTAATATTTGTTCATTATAAAAAACTTGGAAAGTACTTATAAAATAAAAAGACATATGTGTGAGTGTATCTCACCCACAAAGCCTTCACTCATAGCTCACCACTATTAACAAATGGAGTAAATCCTTACAGAGTTTTGAGGGTTTACACATATGTGAGTTTCCTTGTTCATTTAGCATACAGTAATATAAACTCTTATGTGCCTACCACTGAGGATAGGGGGGGATAAAGAATTCCATTCTAGGGGCTGGAGCGGTGGCTCTGCAGTTATGGCGTTTGCCTGGCATACGCGAGTACGTGAGTTCAAACCCCAGCACCATGTACGCAAAGAAGTCTTGGAGCACCGAAAGCCACATGCAAAACTAAATCAAATTGATTCTAAAGAAAAAAAAAAAGAATTTCATTCTATTCTTCTATTCTTCCATGACTTCCTTTATTGCCCAATATGAAGATTTTGCTATTCAATTTCATTTAAGAGCGTAACTACAGTTAATTACACTTTGTTCTTATTCAACATTCCATCTAAAAAGATGCTATAGCTTATTTTCCCATTCTAACAGGGATGTGTGTGTGCATGTGTGTGTGTGTGTGTGTGCGATGGTGCTGGGGATTTGAACTCAGGGCCTCACATGTTCTAGGCAAGTGCACTACCGCTGAGCTGTATCCCCTGCCCTCCTTCTATTATTGATGAGCATTTGGATTGTTTCCTGTCTCCTGTTATTGCAGCGATATTGCTATAAAGATTCTGCATATTTATTTTGTGGTTCGAAGGCACAGAGCTTCTCTAGGGAACAGTCTCAGGAAACAAACTGCTCCTCTACAGAGTTTCACTGAGCCATGCTGACTGGCTTTTGAATGTGGTTGTATCCTCAGCCTACAAGAGATCCCATTGCTCCACATTCCAGACAATATTTGTATTATCAGACCTTCTCATTTTGGTCAACTTGGTGGGTAAAAACAACTATGTAATTATGCTTTTAATGTGCATTCCCTGATTATTGACATTAAGTATATTTTCATATGTTTATTGGCCAAGTCTTATTTCTATTCTGTGAACTGCCTATTCATGATGTTTGCCTGTTTTAAAATAATTCACAAGACTTCTTTATATATTCTGTTCTATCTCTACGTATCTATGAATCTGAAACCATACTTTCAAATCTTACTTCTTTTTATAAGAATAATAACCTCCACTGGGGCTGGAGAGGTGACTCAGCAGCAGAGTGCTTACCTGGCATGTGCCAGGACCTAGGTTTGATTCCCAGCACCACATATACAACTAAGTAGAGGAAAACCAAAAACCAGATGAAAAAAATTAAAAAATAATTTTCTTTCTCTCTCTCTCTAAAAAATTAACTTATACTATGTAAAGTCTTATGATTTTATAAATTGATCTAGTTACGATAGTTTTAAGTAACAAAAATTTTGTTACTTTTACTCTGATGTACTAAAGGGCAAAAATAGACCCCACGTCAGGTAAACAATGATTAGTTTAGTAGCAAATGGAAAATCAAGTGGGGAAAAACCCCATTATTGGCTTTACTCACTTCATTACTTGGGTACTACAATAAATAAATGTTTGTTTTTAAATATAATAATATTTTTCAATATTAAATCTCGGGGGGGGCAGTTAAACACAATCACCCCTCTATAGGCACTTTCATTATGTGTCTCAGAATCATATATCTGCTGTGCCCCTTTTCCCCAATTTTGGTTTAGGGAATCTGAAGGGAAACAAAATAAGATGTGCTCACAACAGTTCAGTATGATGACCTTGAAATTCACCCAGTAATCTTCCAACTAAAAATTCTCAAACCACAAAGCCGATGAGACTTTTCTTGGATTGTTGATCCCCTTTCAATGTGCGATCCACATGAGAGACACTAAATGTGCCAGACCCAAGGGAGAAAGGATGCTGTGTCTCTGAACCTGCTCTCCAGGGTGATGATTCAGTTAGAAAGACCCGTGCTTGAATGATAGTGTGTGAACATAGGGGAAAGCAGTCAAAGTTCTAATTTCTTAACAAAAATCGAAGATGGTAAAGGATCAAAGAAGAAACGTGCTCCTGGCCACTCACAAGATTGTTGATTCTGCATTTCCCTCTTTCTTTCAACTTGTCTCCTCTGGGAGCAATGGATCAGATGCAAGATGGCCTGTGTCATGGGCTCCCATCATTGCACCAAGATCCATAATCCGTAGGAGTGGTCTCTGGGGCCATCCTTCCATCAGAGGGGGTCCTCAGCTCTCTGAGAGAGAAGTGCAGCCCAGAGTCTCCCCCATTCTCAGACACGTTTGCTTTCACTCCAGCCCTGGCCCAGCACTCAAGATATAGGGGGACTGAAAGATCAAGAAAAGACAGGGCCCCTTCTTGGGCCACACAGTGGTCAGTGTCTTGTTACTTCTCCAGAAAGTGCCCATTCTGGTGATCTTCCTAAGCTACTTACCAGTCCCAATGAAGTCATATTTTAACAAAAGTTTCCTGAAAATTGAGCTAGAGAATGAACCGGGAGGTGATATTTGGGTTCCAATTTCAAGTGACCTAATAATCACCCCATTTGGTGATCATCTATTCCTTTGTTTCTCAACTTGGGAAAATGTCAACCCCACCCCATGCCTCCGGGGATGTTTGACAATGTCCAGAGACTTTTTTTTGATTGTCACAATGGGTGCTGGTAGAGAGCTCTACCACCACCTAGTGGGCAGAGGCTGGGGATGCTGCTAAACATCCTAAAGTGCACAGGACAGACCCTGTGACAAAGAATGATCCAACCAAAAATGTCAACAGGGATCAAGCTGAGAAACCCTGATCTACTACTCATTACCCAGGCTGGAAAAATGACAGATCATTGGCTTTCCTGATAGGACTCCTAGTTCCGCAGATCCTCCAAACGGAGGTGACTTCTTTGATGAACTGTTAAGCCTGTTTCCACTGTTGCACCTGAACACAAGGTGCTGGAAAGGGGGCCCAAATTCCTGGGACTGAGTCAAGGACTTTCCCCTCAAAGAATTCAGCTCAGGATCTGGATTCTAGTTAATGTGACACTCATGAACTTCAGTCTATTGCAGTCCAGACCCTCAGGGCAGCAAACTTGAGGATGGTGTAGATTGTGTCAAAGGTCCTCTAAATTTCATTATGTTATTATTATTTTTTCATTAAGAAGCATTAAGTAAAATCCTGTGGTATTCAAACTTTATTTAGTCAACAAGTATTTATTGGGTGTCCAGCTAGTCCAGGTGCTAGGCCTTATGCTAGTTGGATGATAATTCTCTGCGGTTAGGGCTCTTGGACCAGAGCACCTGCAGCTATTCTTCATCCAGTGGTTTCTTATTAAAATGCAGACTCCAGGGCCTCCCTCAAGACATTTGGATCTTGTAAGTCAGAATGGGAGGCCAGGACTCTATATTTTTATCCAGCCCTTGAAATGACCCTGAAGAAGGCTATCGGGGGACCACACATTAAGAAGCACTGGTAGAATTCACGAAATCCATACAAACTAATCCAGGCTTGAGAATCTAATGTGTTAATTTTCTATACTCCTGAAAAAATCATTTAACTATGAATTTTCTCAAGTTTTCCATTTTTAAATTGAGGGAGAGTAAAATCTTAATACCTGCTCAAATACAGAGAGCAGGATGACCTTACGTAAAAAGAAGTAGGACATTTCCAAGGGAACAGAGCCACTGAAGTTCTACCTTGAAAATGCATTTTTTATGACATAGGATGAGCATTAGGCAAGTATATTTGTATGAACAATTAGGAGAAAAGGCTCTTGCTTATGTAAAAGATACGAACAGTGCCTATTATCTGAATCGACTACAGTGTAAAATCCAGCTTGATTAGGGAACCTTGAGCCTCCCTGGCTACCAAGATAAATGGTTTTTCTGAGTACTCAGCTTTCTTTCAAATCCTTTCTCAGTCATTCCCTATTTGTGACTTCTTAACAGACCACCTATTTTAGTAGCATGTGAGCCACGATGGAAGTACAAACTGAAACCTTGCTCCAAGCAAAAGACTTCCAAGCTGTTACAAATACCTTGACATGTATCTATGTCTAATATCAAGGAAGTCATCTCACTATTGGAATATATATAGAGAGAGATAGGTGTAGATATTTAGATAAAGATATCAAGGCACTTGCTTTCAGTTCAATTGTTCTATCCTAAATTACTGTGATTAACAATAGAATAAATCTACAAAATGAATATCAAAATAACAATCAAATAAAAGCTTAGAATTAATATATCAATATCATTGCTAGAGAGAAAGGTGTGAATTAAAAGCCAGATATCTCCAAATTATCCTTTAAGGTAACCAATCTAAAATACATCTCACTTTTTCTGAATTCCATTCTGTTCTTTTTAAATTGTCTTTTTTATCATGCCTTCAAATATCTCTGACTTCTTGTCTTGTCCTCTCTGTCTACTTTTTGCAACAGGTGGTCCGAGGTTGCTCCCCTGAGCTTACAAAACAGGACACCATTGAATTTACTCAGGGATGGAGCCCTTCAAAAGACTCCAGCCTTCCTGCTTCTGCTGAAAGTCATTCAAAACGTGCATGAGTTTTCAACCCAGAGGGTAATGGCTATTACATGATATATAAAGAAAAACTTTGCTTTGTGTGTGACCTGTCGCCTACAACCATCTGAAGACCCCAAAATCCCACATACCAGGGTGCTCCATTTCACAGCCACCTCCAAATGGAAGAGAACTCCCCTCCCAGCATTAACTTGGAGTCAGCATATTAATATGAATGCAAATTTCCCACCCCCAAACTCACATTTGCTGCTAGATCCATGTTTAAGTAGACAAGGCTCCCCACAGACCCACATGCAAATGGGGGGTGCTCGCGTTTGTGAACCACAGAAGGAGTGAAGAGACGCTGTCGCAGACATTACCTATTTTTGCAGGCTCCATTTTCAGGTTGAAATCCCAGTTCCTTGGCAACTTTAGGGACATTTTGCTTCTGGTTTGGGTGAGTAGCTGGTCAAGCAGACAATCTGTCCCAGTTCGTGTCCTTCTGGCCTTTTCGATCTCTCCCTCTGCCTTGCGTCTGTCTTTCCCCGGCTTAATGTTCACTTCTCAAGCCGCGTTAAGTTTGAGGCTGCTTTGCCAATGTGTCTCCTCTCCCTCAGTAGCAATGTCCATCCATCTGTCACTTGGGGTAGGCACCCAAACTCCCCTTACCCCCACCCACAGTCCTCTAGGGGCTGGCACCTGCTCTCCTTCTTTCAGTTTTACCGGAAATATCCCAGTTGACACTTTGCTCTGAGTCATGGGAAGCAAAGCTCCTGTTCGAGAAAGAATCTCAGAATCTCGGGCCTCACTGAGGCCAAGTTGTAATAAACAACCGCTGCCTCTCTGCTTTTTTTTTTTTTTAACTGTCTGCTTCCTCGCATTTGAGGAAGTGGGTGGCTGCGCAGCGTAGATGATGCACGAGGAGCACTCTTTCTTGAGAAAATTGTTTGGGGGAAATGCTTGTGAAGTTAGAAGGCATGCATCTGGGACACAAGGCTACAGTTTAAAAGAAAAGCAGAATTCTGAGACTCACATACTTTGAGTGTGTTCTCCCCCTTCCTCCTAAAGGCTCAAGCATCTCCAGATGGCCTGCAGACAGCCAGCTCTCTGCCAGTTGCCCTCTTTAAAATCCTTCCTGTGTAAGGACCACATAGTCAGCTCTTGGCCTGCTCAGGATGAAGGTGCCTACCAGCCTGACGCAAGAAGGGTTTTGGTGTATTTAGCCCAGAAGTCAATTTCAGCTGGCAACCCCCTTGAAGATCGAAAAGGCTATTTGACCTTGAATAACAGGTGCGGGCTTTAGTATCCTATTTAGAGCAATACAAATTCAAAACTCAGTTTCTCTATCTTAGCTCTACAACTTCTAAAAAGCAACTGAATCTTTGTGGACCCCACTGTCGTCAGAAAAAAAAATGAGGTCGACAGTAGCCGAGGCTGCGTAGAACTTCTGCGAAGGCATCTAGTACAAAACTTTGCGCACAGTGGTTACACCACAAACACCAATTCTACCTTTATTCTATTTGGTTCAGTTCTGTGACAGGCTTTCATGTGTTTAACTGGGTCAGCCTAACCATGTGATTAAGCATTTAGACTCTGGAACCAGATTGCCTGTGTTCAATTCCTAGCTTTATCTCTTCCTTGCTGTGTGACTTTGGGTAAACTTGACCATTCTGTGATGCAATTTTCTCATCTGCAAATGGGAGAAATAATAAAGTCTACTTTAGGGGCTGGAGTGGTGGCTCAGCGATTTCGGTTGCCTCGCATGCACAGGGACATGGGTTAGTACCCCAGCACCCCGTACACAACAAAGTGTCTGAGCAATGAAAGCCAAATGAAAAACTAAAAAAAAAAAAAAAAAAAAAAAAAAAAAAAAAAAAAAAAAAAAAAAAAAAAAAAAAAAAAAAAAAAAAAAAGATTCTCTCTTTCTCTCTCTCTCTCCCTCTCTCTTTAAAAAAATAAAATAAAGTCTACTTTATAGGGATTTTAGGAGACTTTATTAGACAGCGAATACAAAGTCCTGTGAATAATAACTGCTTGCCCGCAGGCAAGCTATACATTTTTGGCTCATATTCATTCTTCAGACCCCTGGGATAACACTCAAACTTTCTTCTTCATCACCCACAGGCTTACTCTGTCAATGACCTGGCTTCCTGTTTCATTAAGAATACTGATGCAACTGAAAGAGTGTCTGCAAGTTCCCCGCACCATATCCGCCCACCTACTCTCCTGTAAGCCAGGGCGCTCAGTCAGCTGCAAAATCTCTTAATGCCTCTTCTTTGGCTGTAGCCCCATTTCTCTCCTTCATTTCTGAGCAAAACTTTGGTAAGAATTATCGACATTTGCAAATGTCTTTCCTCTTATTCTTTCCTTAATTCCTTCTTTTTCTTTAAAAAAAGAGAGGGACAGGGCTGGAGCAGTGGCTCAGCGGTTAGGGCACTTGCCTCGCATGCACAAGTTCGCGAGTTTGAACCCCAGCACCACGTACACAACAAAGTCATGGAGCAACAAAGGTCACATGAAAAACTAAATAAAAATTATTTCTCTCTCTTTCTTTCTCTCTGTCTGTCCCTCTTTCTTAGAGAGAGAGAGAGAGAGAGAGAGAGAGAATCAATTTTATTTAGTTTTTCATGTGGCTTTCTTTACTCTGTCACTTCCTTCTGTACATGGTGCTGGGGTTCAAATCCACATCCTTACACATGATGGGCAAGTGCCATAATCACCAAGCCACTGCTCCAACCCCTCTCCTTAATTCCTTCTATTGATGTTTTTGTCCCTGTGATTCCATAGTATATCATCTCATCAAAGACACCAATGATTTTTCTGTCACTAAACCCAGAGGTCAGATCTCTATCCTCATCTCACTAACCTATCAGCAGTGTTGGACGCATGTGACCACTTTCTCCAGTTCTGAACCCTCTCTCCCTGTGGCTCCTGGGATCTATGACTGGCCTGGTTGTCTGACTGCCTTCTGCTCTCTTTCTGGTCCCTTGCTGATACCCCTCCTCTCTGACCCCTAAATATCGAAGGGAAACATCCCTACACACACCTTAGCGAGCTTGTCTTTCATCTGCAATGACTCTGTTGCATGTTTCCAGTCCGGACTGCCCCCTGAACTCTAAATCCCTGCTTAGCTCTCTAATCGCCATCTCAAACTAAACTTTGTCCAAAACATATCTCCAGACCAGGCTGGAGAAGCAGCGGTGCCCTGGGGCTTATTCCTCCATTGGGAATGAAAGGAACATAAGACTAAAGTGTGCACAGGGCTAAGAGAAAAGAAAGGGCAGGAATGCTTGCTTATCAAGACTTCAATCCATCACCCAACCCAGTATTCCCAGATGCTCTCCAGCTCCCCAGCAGTGCTAGATTCCTCTGACCTTAACTCAGCCGGTCAGGGCCTTTATAGCTCCACTCTTGCACTTCTGCCTGCCTGATCCAAACACCACTGCACCACTGTTCTTTATCCTGTCCCAACTGGGGGATGGAAGGACCAGCCTTCTTGAACCTAGCCCGGTAGCATCTCCATGGGGAACTTGACACCACCCAAAGTTTCAAGCCTGCGATCTGATCTTTAACTTAGTAACTCTGAAAACATTCTGAAGGTGGCATTTACAAACACACAGGGAACTTCCTTTACTCTTTGGGTTGGGTTCCTGTGAGTCTTGGAAAAACTCATGACCCATGGGGGAAGTTGGTTGTGCATACTCGGAAAGGCAATCAGGAAAAGGGGCCCTGGAAAGGCCCAGTGCAGCAGCCCCCTCTGGGTGTCAGCTTGCTGGATGGGGGTAAGCAGGCTGCTGTCTGTCCTACTGCTGCTCCCCCTCCCTGACCTTCATGAAATGAAGAGCGAGCTCTCTGGTCCTGAAGCGGGAATTAGCATCCACAACAATAAAAGCAAGAATTCACCCAAGTATTTGCTTATTAATTCTAACCATTTATTAAGAACTAAAGTTTTTGCTGCATAGTGGAGCAAAATTCATGACCAAGCAGAATCGGTTTCCTCTGTCCTCCTCCTTTCCCCCACCCTCCCATGTGCAGCTAACAGTTTGTTGAGGGAAAAGAACAATTGAGTTAATTGTAAAGAATGAAGCAAACGAAGGAAGAGTATGCAGCGAAAGCAAGAGAGTGACCAGACCTCAATAGATCAAAGAAATGTATTGCAGTAGTGGAAAGCAGGGACATGCTTTCCAAGCAGAAAATGGCCACCTGATTTCAGATGGGTGATCTTTTATTGACTGACTGCATTGGAGAGGAGTGGACTCAAGGGAGTTTTCTGGTTCAAACGGGCATCTTTGGTAGGGTGGGATTTTTCTGATAAGGGCCCTAGTCAGTAGAGTTTGGAGCTGTGAGTGGAGGGTTTGGAGCCCAGTCCATGTGAGTAGTTTCCGGTAATTTCCCACATCCATCACTCTCCTCTCATTTGCTTCTTTCCTTTAATTAACTATTAAATACAACATGAGAAGTGCTGTATTGGGAGAAGCATAGGGTGCTATGGGAGTCCGTATGCAAAGGAGCTAAGTGAGCCTGGGAGGAGGAGGGAAGGCTTCTGGAAGAAGTGTATTTTAAATTAAGCTTTGATGAAAGACTTGTGGAGACAACAGAGTTGGACAAAGGATTCCAGACAAAGTGATCAGCACACAGGAGGCACAGAGGCAAGAAAGAACTCTGGGTTGCTCCTGAGAAGGACGAACGAGATGAGATGGCAGAGAAGAAGCTGGAAAGAGGCTGGCGCTGGATGGGATGGCATTAGACAGTAGAGTTCTGACTTTGCCTGAAGGAAATAGATAGAGATCATTGAGGAGTTTTAGCAGATGTAGGGGTTAGGAGACTGTGACAGACATCCAAGTGTACGTGAGAGAGATCAGCAGCAGTGGGCATGGAAAGAATGGAAAATACACGAGAGCCATTTACATGATAGAATTACTAACCCCAGAGGAAGGATTATGAGAGACAAAAGAGATACCATGATCCTGACTCTGGTCACTGAAGGAGTAGAGGTTCAGTCACAGAGATGAGACGCATGCAAAAAAAGGTGGAGACTGGTACTGGGGCAGGGAGTTGAGGTGCTCTTTTGAGAAGGTGATGGGCTTAGTTTGGGGAATGTTGCACTCAGGGACTCAGGGCGGGCTTGAGTTCAGATCTCCTGCAGCCCTGTAAGCCTAGAGCTCAGACTGACCCTTTCATTCATTCTTTCGTTCACTCCATACACATTTATTCAGCACTCTGCTGGATGCTGAGTAAACAGGGATGATGGGGAATCTGCCCTAATCTTCAAAGGACTCATGAGAGAGAAGTATAAACACAATGGCAGTGTTGTGCAAGGCATAAAAATGGTGCCCACAAATGACAGAAGGAAATGGGCAGCTCTGCTTGGGTGGCCAGGGGTGGCTTCCCAGGAAATGTGGTCCAGGAGAGAATAATCAGGAAACAAGGTGAGGGAACAGGAAGACGCATGGGAATAACAGATAGCTGCTCAACCATGGCACCAACTTAGGGAAGTGTTAGGAACAGCAAATGGCTGCAAAGAGATGGCCAAAGGTTTCAGAAGCTGTTGGGTCCAGAACCTGAACCAATTGCTGAGAAGCTGAGGTGGTAGAACTTTTTAAACATTCCTTTCATTGGCATTTATACCAGTAGAGAATTCCAAGCATGATCTTTGCAGGATTTTTAAAGAAGTATTGAAAAAATGAAAATTATGTTTACCATTTAACATATAGCAGTCCTCCTTTATCCACAAAGGATATGTTCAAGACCCCAAAAGGGCACTATCTGAAACTTCAGATAGTACCAAACCGTACATATACTGTTTTTTCCTATACATACAAGCCTATGATACAGTTTAATTGATAAATTAGGCATGGTAAGAGATCAACAATAATGATAATACAATGGAACAATTGTGATGATATACTGTAATAGGAACTGCCAGTACTTGTGCTTTGGAGCTATTAGTAAGTAAAATGAGGGTTTCCTGAACATGCCCAGTGAGATACTGCAACCGTTGATCTCATGACCGAGACAGCAGAGGCTGACCCTCTCGAACATGTCAAGTGCACTCAGCTGGCCAAACCCTTACTCTGGTGAGGCAGTGCCAGGTGTTACTGTAGTCACACTTGTATTATTGTTCCTTATAACAGACATAAGAAGAAAAGATTAATTCTTTATACCCATATCTCATTCAAAAGTGGGGAGAAGAGAGGCAGCCTGACGTTAAGCATGTTGGGATTAAACACATTTCTCCATGGTTGCGAGTCAGCAGTTTTCACTGGTTTACACTTCCCACCTGGCTCCTGCAAATGCTTGAATGTGGGCCCCTAGTTTGTGAGGACCCTGAACCAGCAGCTATACACCTTTAGCTAATATTAAGTGCTGAGGACTAATGGCTGCATCTTGCTATCTCGAATGAAAGATTCCTCAGTGTATGTGTCCTGGATGTGGAATTTGGAGACAACTAAAGTAAAGTCCTTTTCCGTTTGAATTTTAATAGTCTATGTGTTTAAGAAAGCTAGATTTTGAAGGCATAAGTTCTACATTTTATTCCCTTTTCCTTAGGTACGTGGAAAAACACCATTCGGCAGAGAAGGAGATTTCTGTTCTCTGGAAACTCTATGTGAGTTCAGGGGACAAAGTATGGGCTCCTTGGTTCAGACTGGAGCCTCATTCCTCCCAGTCCTGAGCAGTGGGTAGGAGGTGTCCTGTCTCTTGTCTGGCCTTACCTCTGGCAAGGTTCCCAACATTGGAGCTGAGATCTGTTCACAGTTTGATAGTCTACTAACCTTTACTTTTTTGAACTAGCCCAAGAAAAATTATATCTGGTGGTCTAAAGATCAAGACTGTCATTGCTGCTGCTGAGCATCTACCTGGAAGAAGGCTAATCTGTGGATCGTGGGGTTAGGGAGAAGAATGACTGGTTAAGTGGGAAAATTAATACCCAGGGATTATAAATAGACCGGACGCTTTTAAATAGAAGCACAGAGAGCAAATGAGGAAGAAATACCCTTCACATAACAGCTCCCTTTTGCCACTGTTAGGGCTACATTGTATTAGGGGTAGCCACATAAAGCTAACAATATCTGCTAACATTTGACCTGCAGAAACAATTTCATGTGATTCAATATGATAGGCCCACTCTGCTTCCTGCCACTTATCCATGCAACCATTGCCAAGGGAATTGCTCTCCTGTGATGTAACAGGCACCAGTCAGGTGCTGAGAATGCAGCCAACAGCATGACATGCATAAACACCTGCTTTCATAGAGCTTATTCTAGTGAGAAGAGACAGACAACTGAAATAAGCTAGTGGAGCATCTTAAATGGAAAAAGTGCTGTGAAGAAAAAGAAGTGCTATGGGAAGGGGGAAGAAGGGTCAGTTAATGGAAAAATGATAGAGAGTGTAGGTGACGTTTGAGTAAAGACCTGAAGAAGTGAAAGAATGAGCCAGGGAAACACATGTGGGAGAAGCTTCTAGCAGAGAGAAGGGCAAGTACAAGAGCCCTGAGCTCCATCAGAGGCGGGAGAAAGCCTGGCTAAGGAGAGCAGGGAGGCCAGGTGTATGGAGCAGAGGGAAGAAGGGGAAGGTTATTGAGGACAAGGTCAGAGAGGTAGGAAGAACTCACTGTAAAGGGGACTCACTGGACAGGGCTTTATGGGACTTTGGCTTTTACTTGGACTCTTGGAGTGAGGTTTATTGCAGAGGAATGAATTTACGCTTTTAAAGATCATTGTGGTTATTATGAATAGAATGAGGATTGCGGAAGGCAAAAGCAGAACCAGAGACAGAGGCTGAGCCAGGTGAGTGGGGACAGTGGGTCTGAACCAGTGTGGATCATCCGACACACCATACATGGTAGTGCGATTGCTGTGCTGTTCAAAACACCACACACATGGGTGGATGGGGCTGGAACCCAGCCAGGGTACCAGGCTCAGCCCAGAGCCTAAGGGTGGAGCCACATCTGCCCAAAGGAGTATCCTCTGCACAAGGCTTCTGTCCACCACGACATCATGGTGTGATATTCTAAATGTCACAAAACCATCACCATACGAACTAGAAAATGCTGTGCTGGGAGCCCCAGGCAGCAGTAAGGAATGCTTAAACCCCAAGTGTATCCTAGATAGATTTTTGTCAGTTCTACTGACAGATTGGGATGTGAGAGAAAGGGAGAGATCAAAGAAATTACAGGTCATTGCCTGAGAGAATGGAATAATGGAGGTTTCATTTGCTGAGAAAGGAAAGACGGGAGCAACATGCTGGCAACAGGGTGGAAATTGGCACATATTAAGCTAAAGATGCCCAGTAAACATTTAGATGGAGATGGTCCAGTTAACATTTGAATATGATTCTGTGTTGATGACTGAGATCCATTGGATGGATAATTTAGATAACGTAAAGAGATTTATTTATTTGACCTTCAATTATTTTGGTCACACAAAGTGGTCCAGAAAGATTAGGCATGGTGGCATATGCCTGTAATCCCAGCAATTTGGGAGGCTGTGGCAAGAGGATTGCAAGTTTGAGGCCAGCCTCAGCAACTTAAACCCTCAGCAACTTAGCAAGATCCTGTGTCAAAATAAAATAAAAAGGGCTGGGGATGTTGCAAAGTGGTAAAGTACATCCTGAGTTCAATTCCACAGTAAAACACATGCAAACATGCACACACAAACACACACAAACAGTAGTTCAGGAAAAATGGAACGTGCAATTGGTAATAGCCCACAGGGAGAGCAGGAGCCTGAAATCCCACATTCTGGGAGTCCTACGGAGATCAGCCACTGTGGGCTTGCCCTGCTCAGTCGATTGCACACCCGTCTTCTCCTTTATACAGAATGGCACTAGATAAAATTTTGATCAGGAGAACAAACATAGGTTCAATCTGGGCATGAATCCTGTATTCCCAGCTGTTTGGGAAGCTGAGGAAGGAGGATCACATGAGATTATTATAACTTTATCAACCAGCCTGGGCAACACAGTGAGACCCCAACTCAAAAATAAATAAATAAAACAAGCAAACAAAATAAACATTATAGGCTCAAAAGGCCAGGTGTTTAGGAGGTTTTGGAGCAGTGTCTGATCCTTAACACAGTGTGAAGTTGAGTCCAGGAAGGACCCAGTTTTCCTACTGGAATAAAGGAAGTGTCCTTCTAGGCTTCCCAGAGAGTTCCTGAGGTCTCAGATGATGGTCTTGCCCAGGTGTACAGTTCTGTTTTCTTTCTTTTTTTTTTTTTTTAAGAGAGAGGGACAGTGAGAGAGACAGAGAAAGAGAGAAACAACTAGCTGTGTACGTGGTGCTGGGGTTTGAACCCGGGTCCTCGTGCTTGCCAGGCAGGTGCTGAAACCGCTGAGCCACTGCTCCAGCCCCAGTTCTGCTTTCTGACGCCAGTGGCTCATTGATAGGGTCTTTCTCTTTATACCTGAATTAGGGAGAGGTTATTTGCTCCCACTCCACTCACTTCCCAGTGTCTGGTAGGTGCATGCTCAATGACTTGGGATTTTTCCTCCTCTTTCCAAAGTGGGCCCAACTGTCCTTTTTTGGAGCAATAACTCTGTGGGATCTGGAAGCCTCTGTCTTTCCACTATGGGTGATCTTGGGGGACCAGGTGTGTGTTTGTCAAACCACCCAAGGCACATCCATAGGTCCAATGTGTCTCTCTCACACATACTGTCTACAGCAGAGCTGGTGCCTCCTCCCTCACCCCAGTCTCCAAAGCCTTGTAGCAGAGGGCACAGATGCGGTCACTAACCCTCAGGAGATGTTAGAGCACTTTGCAGGGTGACCTCTCCAAGCAAGGCAGATGACAAAGGGGTGGAGGGATGGCTTCTCCTATCCCACATCCCTTTACTCTTAAGGGTCCAAGAGTCTCCACGTGGCATAGAAATCCTTCAGGGATCGTCAGCACCGTGTAAGCACTCAGCTCACACCAGCCCCCCAAGGAAGCAGCGGTCAAGAGTCCAAGATTCAGTGCCCTTTCTCCAAGTCCTCTGAGGCCAACAGACTTGTCACTAATCCCTAGAGGGAGCCCTAGGGCAATGAGCCCTTCTTTCTCCTTGACTGTGTTCTGGATGGTGACCCTCCCTCTAATAGTTACTCTAGGTCTTTATCTGCCCCCTCTTACTCTGTCTCATCTATTAAAATAGCTGCAAGGGAGTTTCCAATACATGTAGCTCATTCCTAGCATTTTCAAAGTCCCTCCAAGTTTTTGTTTTGCAGCTGCTCTCTAGGTCTATGGACCTGGGCAGACTGCCCAAGGAGGCTCCCATGGGTAAGTCCATCAGAGTGCTCCTCACCTTGGCATTTCTGAGGTTTTTTTCATTATTAACTGGCAGATTTTTCCTCCTGGTCTTGAACACAAGCCCACTTACCTATTCAGGTTGACCAAACTACGTGCCAAGACAGGCAGAACTCACAAACATTTGCCCTGTTTCCCCCAGGAATCAGCCAAGCCCGGCTTTCCCTCTCAGACTTTCCCCAGAGTTTCAGAACTAGAATTCCTCCACTTCTCATCCCACTCAAGGCCATCAGCCATCCTGCTTTAGATGACAGGCTCCGGGGCAGGTTTGTCCATTCACTTTTCCCCTCCTAGGCTTCCTCTATCCCTCCTCTAATTCCTTCCTAGGTGCAAACCAGGAGGTTGTACGGGTCCTGCCTAGGAACTTTCAGTTCACACTGACAGAGCCAGATCCTCTGGATTCAAATCCTACTTCCTTGGGTTCCCATCTGTGTGACCATGGCATATTGATTAACCTTTCAAAGGTTTGCTTTTCTATGTGTAAAAAGAAGGTGATTATTGTATCTATCTCCTAGAGTTGATGAGACAATCAACTGAGATCATTCATAAAAATCATGGTGCCTGACCAAAGTATTAGTCCCAAAAAGAGCCGTGAAGCTTCATTTCATGTGATGTATTAAGAAAGCAAGCTGGATGGCTAGCAAGTTAAAGTGTGCTATCTGCTCCAACTTGGGGAACAGGGGAGACCTGCATTTCCTTGCATAAAAGGCCCATCCAGCTGTGAAGCCAACTTGGGCCAGATGCAGAAAGGCATGTAAAGGAGAGAGGAAGGGCGCTGCCTATCCACAAAGCACTGCAGGGTTGTGATGCTGAAGGTGGTGGCTAATTCTGGACCACAAACCATCTGTGTGGTTTAAGGAGCCCCTCCTTGCCTGCCCAGTGGCCCAGCACGTGGGCAAACATTGACACACCCAACTTGTTCAGCGTGGACTTACTGGGTTAGAGGAAGTGGTGAGTTAGGGAGGGGTAGGTAGGAAAGGAGAGAGTAATTACTCCGACACAGGGAAGGGAAAGAGATTCAAGTTTCAGAAAGGCAAACTTGTAATCCTCTGTCTACCTGGGACATCACTGGAAAGAAATCCAGTGCCACTGCTGGAGAACCACTTCTCGAAGACATACCTGGCGTGCTCAGCACCAGCCCTGCTTCTACTGTCCTGGGATCACAAGATGCTCAGCAGGGCACTGCCAGAACAGGAAGTGACAAAGGCAGCTGATTCCACAGCTGATAGAGACTCAAGGTTCATACTGAGTAATTACACTAAGAACACCCAGACCTGCTGGGGGAAGGGAGAGCTGGGGGAATGCAACTTTAAACCATGTCCACCCATTGACAAAGACTACACTGTGGCTTTCATAGCCATTTCATTCATTCATTCATTCATTCACTCATTCATTCATTCATTCATTCATTTACATCAAGGACAAATAAAGCACAGCGGCACTTAACTTCTGAGCTCTTTTCATTTTCTTTTATTTTTGAAACAGGCTCTCCCTAAATTGCTTAGGGTTTTGCTAAGTTGCTGAGGTTGGTCTCAAACATACAATCCTCTTGCCTCAGCCTCCCAAATTGCTGGGATTATATGGGCATGTGCCACTCTGCCTGGCTTTCATAGTATTTCAAATTCATTTCCCCCTCACAATTCTCATCACGCCCTTGCATGTGAACAGAGCAGATATTATTCATTCCATTTTACAGAAAGCCATGCAATAGAGGAATAATTTATTTAAAGGTTAGGTCAGAAATCCACATTTTGTCCATGAGTTGTGGCAAACCCTTAAAATATACAATATGATCCTTGAAATAAAGTATAAAATTCAGGGCTGGAGTGGCGGCTCAGTGGTTACGGTGCTTGCCTGGCATGCATGAGTACATGAGTTCAAACCCCAGCACCATGTACACAACAAAGTCTTGGAGCAATGAAAGCCACATGAAAAACTAAATAAAATTGATTCTCTCTCTCTCTCATTCTCTGTCCCTCTCTTTCATTAAAAAAAAAAAAAGTATAGGGGCTAGAGCAGTGGCTCAGCAGTTTCGGCGCTTGCCTGGCAAGCACGAGGACCCGGGTTCAAACCCCAGCACCACGTACACAACTAAGTGTTGGAGCAACGAAGGCCATGTGAAAAACTAAATAAAATTGTCTCTCTCTTTCTCTGTCTCTCTCACTGTCCCTCTCTCTTTTTAATTAAAAAAAGTATAAAGTTCAAAGTAAAACAAGGAATTACTTTCTGATTATAAATTCTGTTGGTAAAAAGGAGACCTGAGTATGGGCAAATTTCATACAAGGAATCACTGTACTTTACCTGTTATACAAAAAACTTTAGGAAATTTGAAGTAGCCAGTGCAACTCAAACTTGTATCCATTTTCATGAAACATCATTATCTCTAATGTTACTCTAGAGTTGTTGTTAGTTAAAGTTGACCCAAGGAGTCTCATGAGAGGGTACAGAAACAAGTATGTGAGGCAGGAAAAAACAATGAGAAGGTTAATCTATAAAAAGGCCTTGGAGTTTGGGGTGCCATTGAGTGATGTGTTCAGTCCATTCGATGAACATGGCTGGATTTCTATAAAAACCTATTTCAGTTTTGAAAGATGATATTGGCCAGGCAGAAGAGTCTATTGGAGTCACCTTTAAATATCCCAAAGTATCTGGGGAGGGAGAAGTATATCAGAAAATTATCCCTAAGTTTTAAAATCACATAGATTTTGTTCACCTTGCTATAGAACTTTTGAATCTGGGAGATGGGAAAATGTTGAATGCAGACTGTGGTCTTTGTGAACCAAGAACTTATCCTTTCTGATGATACCATTAACAAAATGATTATATCCACATAATTAAGGAGTTTGACCTTTGCCCCAGTAAAGTTTCCAGAGAAAATACAGGAGCTGTTATTTTTAAAAGACTATGAAATGTTTCCATATGTGCAATTTGTGCTCTGTCCCAGCCTCATTTCTCTAATCTACCATAAAACAAACAAAAAATAAATACATAAAAAGGAAGAAAAAATAAAATCTTATGAGTAAAGACAGAGCCACCATGTATTATGGAAGTCCATTGGGGTGGCATGTCTCTAGCCACCCCCTGCCAAGGGGCAGATTTATGCCTGACCCCTGTGATTTTAAAGACTGGGGAGACCTTTTCTGTTTGGGTGTGTGATTTCTAGAACAGAGCCCTGATCAGTCAGCTGATAGTGCACAGGAAGCTGCGAGGGCTTTTCACAAAAACCATCCATTTGGTCTTTGCATAATATTTAAAGGTTCCTTCTCAAAATAGGCCCGAACTTTAGGTCAGTGAACAGAGGTCACTAGATGTAAGATGTATGTCTTTTCTGTCAAACTTGAAAGATTGTGATGTATAATCTACTACCTCCATTTTAGATTCCCCCTCCCCCTTTGAAGATAGTAACTCACTCACCTGTGTCCGCCCACCTCTTTCCAAGGACCCCTTCCAGTACCCAGCCATCTTCTTCCCTCGAACTTGGAATCCCTACTACCCTCACCACGTGTGCGGCGACCCTCACCCCCATTATCTCCCAGTCGCTGCCTACTCCCTCTTGCACCTGCCTCCACTTAATCACAGCCAATCGTGCAGACTGTGCACCTGAGCTCCTCCAATTAGGGCAAAGGGCAGTATTGCGTCGGGTCGGCATTAAAAACCCCTCACTCCCTTTCCAGGCGAGCATTTTTCTTTCACCCTTCGGC
>PVKS010034196.1:0-21089 GCA_004027875.1 Aplodontia rufa | reverse complement strand
GACCCAGTAGAACACAAAACTTCCTAAGTAGGGCACACAAACCCCAAGAGTGTCCCCAGGAACACCAACCAACACTTGACAGCTTGGCCATGCCAGGAACTGGCACTGTGAACACCAGAAGCTGTGTGGGAAATCTAGGCTTAAGTAGAGAAACAGATTGTCTACTTAGCCAAAAAAAATAGACCATTTCTAGGATCAACAGTCTGGATGATCCAACAGGGTTCTAGGGACGCCCTTTCACAGTGGCCCCTCAAGTGGAGAGATTCTTGATGGCTGTTAGCCTCTGTCTTTTTCACTTTTGGGTTCTGAAAAGAAGCCACATCTATAGCAGTTGGCAGAACACTATAGACTGAGCCCTGAAGTCTGGGTTTCTACAGTAGTCAGGGTCACTAGCATTATGATGTCAGGATTTCAAGGCTCATGCCATAACTGACAAAGTGGCATACCTGTTGAGCTGGCATCTCTCCACATTTTGAGGGTTTAAAAATTATTTTATGAGGTAACTGTTGACTGGTATGCAGATATAAGAAGTAATATGGAGAGTTCATTAATTTTTTAATGATTTTGCCCCCAATGATAATATATACCAACTCTACAGTACAATATGTAACCTGAATATGAGTCTGTTCTTATCCATATAAAAATGCATGAGTCTCAGATATTTACCAATGAATGAGGTTTTACTTTAGGTCACATTTCTGGAGGCTGAAAGTCCAAATACAGGAGGCCTCATAGTTTAACCTCTGGTGAGGGTCCTGTTGTCTGTTCAAATCCGGGAGGTTGGCCTCAGAACAGAAGGATGTGTGAGAGACCATATGGTGACAGGGTGTCAGCATGGAAGGGGCCATGCTTGATCTTGTACAACAGTACTTTTAAGAGAAGTGGCCAGGATCCTAGGTGCCAGGGCACTATTTTATTCCTTGGACTGCCAGTGTCTTGATGGGTGGACTTCCCCTCAGGGCCTGCCTGTTAAAGACCACACCACCATTGAACATGACCATGCTGGACACCAAGCTCTCCAAAAGTGAGCCCTTGGGTGACAAAAGGCCCATAAATCTTGACACCAAACTAATAATACTAATATGTAATCTTATAGAATCTGCAAAGAAAAATTAGGGTGAAATATGGGATTGAAGGGACACCTGATATATCACATACTGTAGGGCAGTGCAGAAGGCGTACAGGGAAGACTTCTTTGAAGCATCCTTCTGAAGTGAGTGTTGAAGTGTCATTTGGAGACAGCTTGATGGAGAGAGGGCTTTGTGCTGGGAAGGCAGGAGGCACAGAATCTGAGTACATGAGGTTTCCGGGACAGGTGACCCCAACACACGGTACTATACATGAACTACCCCTGAAGAGGTGGTCAGGGGTAAATCAAGGTCCAGTGGACCTTGTAGACATTCTCAAAGCCTCTCATCAAAACATACACAGTGATTGCTTATGCACTGAAGCCTCCAGAGAATTTCAACAGTTGTACTAAGTTAACAATTCTTAAATTGTGTTCAGCATGGTGTTTTCACTGGTTCATGAAGCCTGCTGTGGTCAAACACAGCATTTCTTTCCACCTCCAGGCACACACTTCCAGTATGCAATAACTACTATTTGGCATCTAGATCCACCATTCTTGTATTCAACACAGAACAGAGACCAAGTAGTATTTGTGTTTCTGTCTGACTTCTTCCACTTTAACTTGATGTGCTCCAGTTCTATCCATTTGCTGCAATTGGAAGGGTTGATTCCTCTTTGTGGCTAAACACTCCTCCATGAACCATTGATGAGCAGATGGATTTATCCACATCTTAGCAATTGGGAACAGCCTTATGATAAATGAGGCTGCCCTTTGCTATGCTGATTTTCCCTGGACATATTCCTGGACATGTCATAATTTAGTTTCCCAAGGAGCCTTCACACACTGTTCCATGATGGTGTACTAACTACATTGTCACCTAGGATGTATGCTCATCCTTACATCAGGGACTCTCCAGCAATTTCTTACAGAAACTCTCCAAACTGGGGTGGGATGGAATCTCATCTCATCTTTAGCAAAAAGTTAGGCAAAGACTGTAGCCCTGATCCATATCTCCAGCCAGCTTCAAATATTATTGTTGAGACAGGGTTTGCCAATTTATGTGAGATCCTCAAGTTCCTGAGTAGCTGGTATTATAGGCCACTGTCATCCTGATTACTAATGATACTGAATATTTTTTCACTTATTTTTTGGCCATTGAATTAGTCAGATTTTCACTGCTGTGATGCAAGGCATGACAACAAAAATTTTAGGAGGATATAGTTCATTAGGGGCTCATGGTTTCAGGAGTCCCAGTCCGTAGATCCTGGCTTCATTTCATGGGCCTCAATTTGAATCAGAGCAGCATGGCAGAAGGCATCCAGATAGCAGAGAGTGAATCTCCAAGCCTTAAGTTACCATTTAACCCCATCTGGGGATTTACTCACTGATTGAGTTAAGCCTCTTCTTACTCAACCATTTCACCCCAGCCTTCCTGGATTGACTCACAAGAATTTCATTCAAACTATATACCATTGAACTGACTCTTTTGAGGAGACTCTATTCAGATCATTTCTCCATGTGTTTTTCAGTTTCCTTCTGTGGAATGGGTAAAGTTCATCCTCTGTGTATGAACATATAAGTAGTGCTGTCTCCAATCCTGCAGGGTGTCTCCTGGGTTGTTTCCTTTTCTGTGAAGCTTTTAATTTCATTCAAAACCATTTGGCACCTTTTAGTTTCACTTCTCACAATGTTGAAACCATGTCTAGAAAAGCAATGCCTAGACCACTGTCTTGAAGTGTTTCCCATATGTTCTCTTCTGGTCATTTGAGTTTCATGTTTTATATGTGAGTCTTGACCACCTTGCAGAGTATTAACCAGGGCTTTTCAAGGACACAGCCATCTGGGGAAAACTTAAGGTCATTTATAATCAAAGAGATTCACTGTGAAATGCCATCTCACTTCCAGGGACCAGATTATGGCAGGGCAAAACTTGCAAAGTCTGACTTCCAGAGAAGTGAGAGAGCCCTGTCTTTCTATAATCTGATCCCCGAAAATCCAACCTCATATACATTAGTAACACTTGGGTTGAGTCACTACACTCAACCTGGTGCCACTTCTAATTTATCAGATCAACATATGTATGTCTAGGAAGCTTTAGAGAAGATCTTCCATGTGACCAGGGTGGGGAGTGATTCAAGTGCATTAAGGAAGAGGTGGTACTCCAGCAACATCTCCCCAGGTAGCACACAAGCACAGAAGCCTTTCCTGTGGCAGATGGAGAAGTTTCCTCACTAATGTAGCCCTTACATCCACATGGAACAGCTAAGGCTTGATTTCTCCTGAATGCTCATTGTTAAGAGGGAACTGGGAAGAACAGGCAACACCAGAAATCTGTTCATCATAGGACAGATCACAATGTAGCATCTAAACACAGACAGAAAAGTGAGAGATGGGAAAAGATACTCCGTGCATGTAGAAACTAACAAAGATCAAGTTTTACTAGAACATCACCTGTTAGGACCACAGATTTAGAGATCATAGAAAAATCATCTCTTCTTATAGAATATTTAGAAAATAATTTCTTTTGATGAAGACATTTTGAATGTCACTACTTAATGGCTGCTGACAAGTGAAGTTGAACTGAACACATAATGTACTTGATTCAAAGGAAAAAAAGTGTCATCACCACTCCTCAAATATAAACACAGACACACCATTTAAGTGTACATTAAAATTTGCAATGAATACATATACAACATTAAAATTTTTCTCTACTGCAGGGCATTGTGGTGCATGTTTATCATTCCAGCAACTCAGGATGCTGAGACAGGAGGATTGTGAGTTCAGTGCCAGCCTCTGCAACTTAGTGAGGTCCCAAGCAACTTAGCAATACCTGTCTCAAAATTTAAAAATTATTTAAGAGATGGAGATGGCTCAGTGGTTAAGCATATCTGGGTTCAATCCCTGGTGCAAATAGGTTTTCTTCTCTTCCGTAATTCCATGATATGTATCCTGAAATTCGAAATATATATTTATGCAAATACATGCTTCAAAATATGTAAACATGAATAGGAAACTTACCTGAGAATTCATTTTCTCTATTATCATACTCACCTCCTTTTCATACCAAAGTTGATGTTCTAGAACCTCATGGATAATGCTCCTTTCATCCTGTTCTTGAAAGAGTTGCCTCTGAGCCTCATTTCTTTCCTCTACAATCTAGATATATATTTCATTAGGTTTTCATATCACTCATGCAGGGAAGCATCTAAAACTTAATTAGGAACAGAACTTTCAAGAAAAGCTCTAAAATGAATGTAGGATATTAAAGCACAGGGAGGGGCTGGAAAGGTGGCTTAGCAGTTATGGTGCTTCCTAGCTTGACACAAGTTCAAACACCAGCACCATGTACACAGCTAAGTCTCAGCGCAAAGAAGGCCACATGAAAAACTAAATAAAATTAATAATTTCTTTCTCTTTTTCTCAGTGTCCCTCTCTCTTTAAAAAAAAAAAAAGCACAGGGAACATTTTTCCATTTGGATTATACAACATTTACTTGACTCAGGGACAGCAAAAATTATCAATCAGCAAAGGAGTTTCCTTAACGCAGGCTGCTACTTCATTGTGAAATAAAATTATTTGGCAAAAGGTTTAATAGATTTTGTTATACCTTCGATGCTATTTATCTCATATTTTAAGTTAATAATGTCTAAATTACCATTTCTATTCCTCTCTAAATTCAACTTGATGAACCACTCCTATTCAGATTCTTAGGCTGAGCTTCTCTTAGATTCTAATATTTACAATAAGCAGGTTTTGCTCTGAATATCATAATTTATTTGGGGTGAGATAACATGTTGGTTTAAACATAACTGGTGTAGTCAAATACCATATAATGGCATTTCCAGCAATGATAGACTGGAAATGTAAGGGTAGTCCCAACACATTTTTCCCCAGGCATAGGGTAGATCTCTGAAGTGTGTGTAAGTATACCCATACCTTGTCTGCACAGTGATCATACTGTACAACGTCACATTATCTCAGAACATGTACTTGCTTTTAAGAGACATATAACTAGATATGCAAAATCAAAGTGATACTATCAATAATACTGATGAAATAAACTTGAAATATAAAAATTACACCAAAGACTAACTCACTGCAGTTAAGGAATTTTGCACAGTCCGTAATTCTGTATTTACTCTTGCAAGAGAATTCTCAAGTTTTTGTGTCATTTCAATTTCTTTGCCATGTTCTGATTGGTTTTGTCTTAACTCTTCCAAAACCTTTTCATAAGAATGGTCAGCATGTTTTCTGTTTTCTTCTTCTTCTTTTAAGGCAGATCTGCCATTAAATAAATACACTTCTCTTAAAATAAGGTAGGCATGTTGTTGTCTGGCTCTTCATATGTTGATTTATCACCCTTCTAAAGTTTCCCAACTCTTGAATATTTTTCCTTTCTATTTAACATGTGTTTAATTCCTGACTTCACCCTTCTTTCAAATGAAATATTTACTTCCATTTTAAAAATCAAATGATATTCCATTACCTGGTAAGTTTCTGCTACTTATAACTGGTAAAATTATTGAAAATGATTATAAAATTATTTTGTCAATTTACAAGTTGAAAAGCATTTTCACACAGTCGTAATTGTGTCTATATTATACAGAAGCTTTAATATTTTTCAATTTTACTAATTATTATACACAGACAAATGTGTAATTTAATGGAATTAAAGTTTTATTCTCATGAAGCATCACAGGCATCTACCTAAAAAATAAAACAGTGCCAGAAAGCACCCTCACTTGATTTTCACAGGAGAAATACCTACGAATACCTATAACCCAATAGTAGGGTAAAGAAATGAAGATCGTTATTGCATTTTTTTTAACAACAGAGTAGGTTTATTTCAGGAATACAAGAATAAAAACAGTATTTTTTCTTTGTTTTAACCCATTATTTCCCACAAATAATAGATTTAGATATTTGCAGGGTAAAAATTTATGGCTGTGCATTATGGTGGGATTAAATTAGGATAATTAACATTTATTATCTCATAAACATAATTTCTTAGTGATAAAACATTCAATTGCTAATTTTCAAACTATATTTTATACTGGAAATTGAAACTAGAGGTCCTTTCCAGTGAGCTACATCCCTAGTCCTTTTCATTTTTGAGGCAGGGTCTCATTATGTTGTTGAGGCTGCCTTCACTCTTGCAATCCTCTTGCCTCAGCCTCTCAAATCAGTGAGATTATAGGTGTGCACCACTGTACCCAACATGATAGAACAATATTCTGATAAGGGTTTTTAAAAACTATTCATATACTGATGCTTCCTTTAAAATGATAAAAAGAGGGGATGGAACAGTGGCTCAGTGGTTGGAGCACTTGCATTTATTGCACTTTCTTTATGTTGCCTTTTTAGAGAACTTTCAACTTTTTTCTTGACATGTATTGTATAAATAATGTACAAGTCCCTTTTGGAACAACAGAGATTCTAGTTTTTCTATGACAAGAATAATATGTGCATTTTCATAGAAATTTGAACTGTGTTTCTATATTTGAGATGAATTTTGAACACAAAAGACACTACTCACTTTCCGTTGTAATTTTCATGTCACACATGTTACAAATATAACCACAAATGGGTACTCTAATCCCATGGTAAAAAAAAACCTGGGATTGATTCTCATCATCACAACACATAAAAACCTACCTACACACACAGACACACAGACACACTCACACATACACATCCACAAAAACAACATAATTTTTTTCAAAATTCTCCCCATTTATGATAACTAAGCATTTCATATTTTATTGGAGCTGTGGGGCATTAATATAAACTTTCCTGAGATCAATTAATAAGTGTTGAAAATGACCTTTTTAAAATTTCCCATATATTCATGAAAAAATCTTCCTAGGATAATTTCAAGCTAAATATAAATAAATAGATTCAAAATACTATATAAAAATAGCATTTCTGGGCTGGAGCAGTGGTCAGCAATTATGGCCACATGTGCAAGTATGCAGGTTTAAACTCCAGCTCCCAAGTACACAGCTAAGTGTTAGAACAATAAAAGCCTTGTGAAAAACTAAATAAAAATTTATTCTCTTTCTTTCTCTCTCTCTCACTGTCTTCTCTCTCTTTTTTTAAAGATTGAGGGACAGTGAGAGAGAGGAGAGAGACAGAAAGAAACAATTTTTATTTAGTTTTTCATGTGACTTTCATTGCTCTGACTCTTTTGTGTATGTGGTGCTGGGGTTTGAACCCACATCCTCACACATGGGTGTCATATCTGCAAGTGTCATAACTGCCGTGCCACCACTCCAGCTCCCTGTCCTTCTATCTTTAAAAAAGTATATATCTTCAAAAAATAGCATTTTCTTATAGCCCTAAATGTACTATAAAGGTAACCAGAATTCTGTTTTAACTAATCCGTTAAGGTGGTACAGCCTGCTTATAATGATCAATATTATGATTTGAAAGAACCTCCATTTCATTTTTTAAAGTATTCATAGTGGACCTCTAGTTCTGCTATTTTTAACATCAGAAACTGCCCGACTAAGATTTCCCCTTACAAAATCCAAAAATTTAAGTCATTAATTCCAAAAGTTCCCTAAATCTTCCACAGTGTAAAAAAATACTTCAATAGTTTTTTAAAGGAGGATTTCATGCCAGAGGTGGCATTAAATGTTTGTAACCATAGTAACTTGGGAGGCTGAGACAGGAGAATCTCAAGCTCAGTGAGGATCACTTGTTCAAGGCCAGACTCAGCAATTTACCAAGGATCTAAGCAACTTAGAAAGATCCCGTCTCAAAATTTAAAAAAAAGACAAAGTTCTGAGGATATTGCTCATTGTTTTAGTGTTTCTATATACAATACTCACTACAAAACATGAAATAAAATAAAATAGGATATCATATTATACTTGACTTTGAAGAATTCTCTTTCCATTTATACTTTTCCATATTCTAACTTTGTGTTCATTTCTTTTGCATCTGAGAGCTCCTTTAGTAAGTCATTAATATTATTGCTCATTTGTTTATTCTTTTCTTTTTGTAGTTCACAGTGACTTTCTTTAAGATCACTTTGAATTTTGTATGCCAATAATGCTTCTCATATTTTCAACAAGGCAGTGGAATCTGTTTCTGGTAGAAAAGAAGAGAGAATACAATTTTGAATACTTTATGCTGGGGAATGATCTGCCACTTATCTCATGTAAGCATTACACATTTTATAAATGTATCAATGACCCTTATCTGATCAGAACACATAAAAAATGTCTATTGATAAGTCACACTCTACCAAATAAACATTGAAAGTTACTACAATAACATGCATTTTAAACAGTAATTTCACAAAGCTAGAAAATAATTTTGTAAAGATATATTTTACAAAAGACAAAAACTACATAAAGTTTTATCAAAGCATCAAAATGCACATAAATGTGATAATATGGATAATGATCAAGATGCAAAACCACAACAAAATATTGCTGAAATATAACTAAGACTTGTGTAAATGAAAATATACAGTGTTCAGAATTCCAAAGATTCATAAATTAAATGTCAGTTCTCTCATTTTCATTCCTACCCATTCATTGGATCTCATTTTTAATTGAGAAGCTGCTTTTTGAAATCTGTAAGGAAGGCTAGGGATGTAGCTCAGTCTGGGAGCCACTGATGTTGCCTAGCATGCATGAGGCCATTGGTTACAGGGACAGCAACACAAAAAAAAAACCAATTAAGCAAAAGCAAATGGGAATGCAAAGGCTCCATAATCATCCAAGGAACCCTCAAACACAGCACAATGTGAGGAATAGGTGGGATGATTTCAAGTATTGTAAACATATACCAACCAAAATACTGACATACTGCTATAAAAGCCTCATATACAAAGGAAATTCAATAGTAATTACAGAAATGTATCCACATATAAATTGTGTATTTCAATTTAATAAAGGCATAGTGGCAGCCATTGGGGAAAATTATGGCATTTTAAAATATGGTTCTAGAATGACTGGAAATTCATGGGCATACAATGAACACAGATGCATATCTATGCTGTATTCAGAAACTAACTCAAAATGGATTACAGATCTAAATGCAATATATAATTTTATGTAATTTGTTGAAAAGCACATAATATTAAAAAGTTCAGCCACAAGGGGAGGGGGAATCCTTTCCAAATTATATTGTCATAAAGAATGATATACAGAATATGTAATACACTCTTAAAATGACATTGGACCTAATTTTATATAATACTTTTATAGTCACAAAGTTCAAGAAACTTTCCAGGATGATGCACAAATGGAAACTGAGCACATAGAAAGATGTTTAATCTCAGTAATCCTTCTGGAATCCTTCTGGCATTGCAAAAGAAAACCATACTGAAAAGCAAAATAGACAAACAAGAAAAGGGATAAAATTTAAAACTAACAACCAAAATATAAACAAATCACCAGACAATATTAGGTGTGAAGACAGTGAGAAAGTTAAAATCTCATACATCACTATTGTATAAAAATTTTGGAAGTTGCTTAATGGGAAATTGAGAACGATTATGAAGACTTATGGATCATGATTTGGTAAATAAATTCACTAGTGTGATTAAATGGATGTTTAATTCACAAATCAAAACTTATTTGATTGAAGACTTTATATCTGTGCCATTGATCTATACCACCTCACTAAAGCTATTGAAAATGGAAGGCTTTATAGTAAAAATAAACACTTCATTCAGTGGTTTGGTCACAGAGAGTTGAAGATTAATTCTTGTGGAGTTACATCTTTACTGAAATGAGAAGATGGTAGCTGATTTTTAAATAAGAAGTTAACATTATCAGATGTAAGAACAGTTATGAAGGAGAAGATGATTTGGAATGATGTGGGGTTTAAGGGAGAAAAGTTATAAGGAGGTTTCAGAATTCCAGGAACAGACAATGGTCACCTAATCTGAAAATGTGAAGGCACAGGGAGCAGCAGAGTGGACAAAAACACTGAGAGTTACATTGCCACAGAGTATAGTGCAACTAGGAATGACCATACTCCTTTATTTGATATTGTACAATAATTCTCACTCGATTTTTTGATGAAGCATGTTTATGACAGGTTAGGCACACTAACATTTCAATGTTATGTCTTACAGTGCTAAGCCATCAGTGCATCTATTACTATGATATGCATGAAAGGCCTGGCATTTTATGCAATAATCCTACCTTTACACTCCATCCTAAGTTGTTCAATAAGCAGAAAAATATTCTCATTATCAGGATAATGCAATTTGCAATCCCCTGGGGCTGTTTCAGATGTCTCAATTGAGTCTTTAATGTCATTCACAGCATTCCTTTTCTTCTTGACCTAGAAAAATAATATTTAAAATTTCCCAAAATTCATAATATATTTGAAGTATACACAATTCTTAATTATGTATTTTTTACATAAGAAGAGACAAAGAAATTTTAAAGAACTGATTTATATAAAAAAGATACCACATTCAATGGCTATCTTTTCTGGACCTGTTTTAAAATGAAAGTAATTACCTGCAAATACATTTCAGTTTTCATTTTACCTTACAAGTGTATTTTACAACTTACAGGTTTGAAATGTATCAATTTGCATTTCATATTTTTCAATAATATATTTGGGTTTTTCAATACCTTCTTCCTTTCCTTAGAAGTCTTTCTTTTGGGCCTAAAATGTATAAAACACTTTCAGTATAATATTCTTGGAATATCTAAAATTATATTTTTATATAAAATCATTAAAATAGGAGTTAATTACTCCCATTTAAAATTTACAGGCTGGAAGTGTCCTGCTTCCAGGTGCCCCTTTGCCTTCTGGAGACTCTGCTCTTGTTCCTAAATGAATCCTACTCCTTTCACTTTCCCTTCTGTGGTTGTCCAAGGATTTTATTCTTTAAATTCATGAGACAAGAACACAGAAGATTGGCACCGAATTCCCAGGCTGAAATTCCACCACACCAAGAGCTGAAACACCCAGCTTTTAGCTGGAGAGTTGCTGACACCTGCGGCCAGCCCAAATTCAATTTTAACTGGGAATGGCTGCAAACACTAGAAGCAGATTATTTTGGCTGCTGGAATCTGTAGTGGTCCAGACTCCATTAGCCAGTGGGAGCAGAGAATTCAGCCTCATCTCAAAAATCCTGCATCATTTTGGTTCTCTGACCGGGAATTCTCTTCAGAACGGTGAGTAAAATGGACAACTGCTCTGTCTCCTTTTCTTCCAGGAGTCCTATACTCCATTTTGTACATCTTACCTCTATCAAAATACCGGGACCCTCCCAGCCAGTTAACATCAACTAGTGTGGCTGGGGGACTTAAGACCCAAGGGAAAGGCCTTGCTGGAATACGACTTATCAATCCCTCCTGCCTTGGTGGAAAGGATGTTGATTTGATCTTGCTCCAGTTTCCTTTCTCTTAGACCCATTAGATCCTAAGGGAACCCTAATTCTCTGGCTGGGGCTACTCTCCAGTGTGAACACAAGGTCTCTAGAGATGGCCAAAAGCCAATCAGTCACACGTGGAAACTCATTCTGTGCTTTAATCTCCTTGGCTTCTCACCCAATGGTAGAAACAGGACTCAATCAGACTGCTCCTCAGACCAGAACCTTGTCCAGGAATCCACCATTGTGTGAGCAAGTTCACCTCCACTTTAATCTCCTTTGTCACTGTGCCTTTTATTTGCTTGATAGAAAGATAAATCTCAGGTTCTATTTCACTGACCTTCAGTTTTGCCAGTTTATGTTTTGTCAGACTAGAAAAATATTCTCCTCCTAGGAAGAATAATGAGTCTCTAGATTTCTAACTCTGCAAGTTTCACTAGGAAAACCCATGGCTCTCATTTTAATTACTGCAAGATATTTTGTCCTTTCTCATTCCCCACCTAGTAGATTAATGGTTTCAGTTTTTGGGTCTATAACAATGGGGACATCACTCCTGGCTCTTAACTTAATCCCTTTCATGCATCAGCTAGGAAAGAACTTTAAGAAGGCAAATATAGTCATCAGGAAAAACTTAATTTGTCCAGGGCACACATTTCTCAGAAATTTGTCTCTCCCTCACGTTTATAGCTAAGAAAGCAGTTGGCCTCTGAGATGCTCAACAGGGTTGCCAGTGCTTCTATACATCAGATTAAATTTGACACGGGGAAATCAGGATTTTTTTTCCCTTTAAGAGGGAAAGAACAGAGAAGGGATTTTGGAGTAATGCGTTGGTAAGGAGTGACTAAACCCAACCTTCCCAAATCCTAGTCAGGTCTAAATATGCTAACGTTTTGAGGCTCACAGGTGATAAATGAATCTTTGAGTGAAGGGATTTTGAGGAATGCACCAGTAAGGGCGACTAATCCAACTGACTCAACAGTCCTACTCAGGCCTCAAGGGGTGGTCACCAACCACTTTGAGGTTCACAGGTGTTCAAGGGATGCCTTGATATGAGACAATGGAGGGATGCCAAGGGATGCCTTCTTCCCCCTTATCTTTCAGATTGACACTCCATTTGGCACAGACACTCAAACCAGGATTCCTTTGCCAGTCAAACACTGAGGAAAAATGCTAGATAGTTTTGATACTCAATCCTGGCTCAAATATCAATCAGAGGACAGGGAGAAATGACAAATTATAACTCCATCTTACCACTAGATCTGCATGAGGGTCTGCCCAAACTAGTTCAAGGCCAAGGAATAAAGTGTCACTTTTAAATTCAAACTGCTTGTGGCATTTCCCCATACTCTGAGGAACCATTCTTTAAGTTTCAGAAAGGAGGTAGGAAAACAAAAGTGATCTGGGTGGTGCAAGCTGCTCCAGGTTCCAAGCCTTCTGAGATGCTTCAGAGAAATGCATTCTTTTGTGGAGGTCTGTAGTTTTGCAACAGGGACTCAACTTGAGGAAACTGACTTGGAAGGCCCAAGAATTTTACTTATTTCTTGCAGAGTTTTCTCTTCAAATGGATAAAAGGAAGGAAAATGGAAAATTCAAGTGTCTTAAGTTCTCTTTTCTAAAAAACCTTTTCTTGAGGATTTCACAGGCTACCACATTCTATCAATGTCTGGGATCCTAAAGTGCACTGTAGTCTAGGGATACTTGCATGCTCTGTACTGCTAAATATGGCCATTTCATTTTTGTGGGAAACTTTATTTTTTGAGCTCAGTTTTACTGGTCACTCACCTGTTATTTGGTGCACTCAAATATATTTTTCAGTCAGTTTTGTCTAACTAGAGTTTAATGTTGGTTTTGTACTGCTGTCTTTCAATTATTCAGAGAGGTCAATTCAATTATTCAGAGAGGCTAAAGTCTGTTTCCTGTTGGTTTTCTATGTGTGCACATCTGTGTTATGGTTTGTCTACATATATTTGTATGTTGTGTCAGCATGGTACCAAGTTGGCTTAAATGAGTGCTCATAAACTAAATTTAAAAATGGATCCAAGTAACTTTGTGTTCATGTGACTCAAACATTTCAAGAGACTCAATTTAAATTGTCAAAATATGAGTAAAAATATCTTTAAAATTACTAACCCACGTGTTTTTCCTAAGTGGTCAATCAATAGAATATTAGTTTCTATAAATGTTAAGTGTAACATTCATTACTTCTAGGATTTTTCTTCAACAGGGAAAAACAGCTTATGCTGGTTTATACTTGTCTGATAACATAATTGGGATTGATCTTTATGCATGTTAAGAAACTTTTAATGGCTGCTGTTAATTGAGTTAAAATTCTCTGGTTTCTTAAATTGTATAGGGCAACACGTATTTAGGTCTATTAAGTAAGTTGTTGGTAAATGGGAAAAACTTAAGATTTAATTTCTAAATCTTCACTGAAAACAAAATTGTTAAATTAAGATTCTAACAGGTAATCGAACAGGTGTAACAGATACATGAGGAGTGCAAAAGTTTCAACTGGTTTTGACTTCAGTAGTATGAAACAAAGTGTTTCACTATAAAAGTGATTAAAAATTGCTTCCATATGTAAATTCAGAAAAAATCAGCAACTGCGAAAGATATACCAATAGGGCAAAGTCTACTCCTTTAAGACCATTTCTTAAAACATTGGTATGCTTATCAAGGTAATTCCTGGTGTCTGTTAAGTGTTATTAGGGAAATCAAATCTAGGGTTTATATCTGTTTTAAAGTCTCAGATTATAATTCTAAAGCTGGTTAAGTGGGCGAATATTACTTTGGGATATCATTTTTGACATTCTGGGCATGTATGACTGAGGATACAGAACTAGGTTTTTAGGCTTTTTTTCTATGTGTTACATAGTTTAAGGCATGCAAGGTAACTAGATCAGGCAAGTTGGCCAGGTGCTGCCTTTTAAGCATTGTTTTTTTTTGGCCTGGCTTACATTTGTTTTGGGCCATGGAGTTTGCATTTGTAGGTTAGTCTTAGATCACTGGTTCTGTTTCTCTTGGCAATTTCATTTTGTATTTTTTAACTGCTTTAACTTAAAGAGTCTCACCTTGGGGTAGTTGGGAGCATTGGGAGTTTCATCAGGATTGTATCAAAATGCAGATTTGGGAAAGGGTCAACAAGGAGGAAGGAGATATGTGGGGTTGTAAGCATGAACGTTTGCTTTGAAATGAAAATTAAAATGAAAAAAATGTTCCTGGGTAAAGAAAAAAATGTTTGTGGATAAAGAAATATGATGTCTAAGTGGGTCGCAGGTTTGTGGATGGTAGATCTCAGAAAATTGTGTGTTGTGTTAATTTGAATATAATTGGCACAATCAATGAAAATGAATTTCTCTTATGGTCAAAAAGCATTCAAGCTTTGTCTAAATGTTATGTTACTTTTTGTAGGTTTACAAGCAGGGTAATTGTATCTGACATAAAAGGGTCACTGCCATTTAAAAGCCTGACTTATATCTGTATGCTTTGACTGTTTTTCTGATCATTAATGCAGTTTCCTAAATGTATATTCAGATGGACTCCAGAAACAATACATAAAAACTGTATAAAATCCTTTTAAGAGGCAAAGATCAGCTTCAGAAACAAAACACTTAATATTTGTCAGGAGCTCTATCTTGCTCCTGACATAAGGTGAGATTCAGCCTCTCTCCTTATGATTCCAAAGTAGAATTAATTTATTTACTCCTGTGGCTTCCTTGTTGTATTTTCCTTGCAAATCTTTAAAACTGTTGCTTATTAGTGTTTTGCAAAAGTACTACTTCTAACAGAAAAACCTAAATTCAGACTCATCATCATCTACAGAACATATAAGATATATTGCTAATTTCAAGCACTGCTATTGATCCTAATTAAACTGTGACATATTGTGTCCACTTTAAGACTGGTACAACTGGCATGCTGGATGTTTAACACCTAATCAAGGAAATCAGTTAAGACAGTTAAATGGTTAAGGAAAATAGTCAATATTTTGACCCTTGCCCTGTTTGGTCAGCAAAACTCAGGGGACAGTGAGACTGCCACAGGCTTCACAACTCTGGGTAGCAAGACCTCCCAATTGGGGGGATCTGGGGACCCTAGGGAACAGAAAGCCAACCAGTGGACATTCTGCAAAGAGGATGATCATTGAAGGGCAATGTCCCAGATGCTTCCAAGGGAAGCCATATGTGGTCAACAAGACCCTGATGTATCCTGGCAGATGGCACAACTGGTAGAAGAGTCAAGAGGCTTTTCACAAGTTCACCAAGAGTGACCCTGGCAAATATCAGCTGACTTGTAGCAATAGATAGAAACAAGATCAGTTTTGATGAAGTTGGTCTTAAACACCTGGCAGGAGAGTATAATTGAACCTCAGTCCTACATGGATATTTGTAGCAACAGAGACAATGGCTTTTATTAAAACATTGCTGGAGATGTATGCTTATTAATTCTCAAAGGTAAATAAAACTGGGAGGTTACAGAGCCAAAGGAAATATCTCTACCAGGCAGAAGTTAACACTAAAGAATAAACTGTTTTACAAAATCACATGGGACTACAACCCAAGGATACATAAGTCAAATGCTATGTTTCTAACAACTTTACTAATGTTTCCAAAGTCATAAATAGCCCCCACTCAAGATTTAAAGTCACTGTCTTCATACTTTTCAGGGAATGGCTAATTATGATTGCTTTTGTTCTAACAGTTTAAAAAGCTAATGCTTTGCTGTCTTTTTTATCCTCTTGACATGCTCACTGCCTGATGAATGCCTTGTCCAGTCGCTTGCTGCCTGCCACCATGCATATGTGCTCTGTTCTGACCAGCAAGACACCATTGCACATGAAATCCACAATCAAGCCCTGCTTTCATAGGGGTCCTTATAGAAAGTCTTCTGAGGAAGGGTCCCTGACCGCCGTCCATTTTCAATGCCCCTTTTTCAGCCTGAAGTAGTCAGAATGGTCATCGCCCCTTTCCCTAATGGCAGTTAGGGATACTTCTTCTGAGTGGGGAATGACATAGTTTTAGGAGAGATAGTATAATGGCTAGGTAGTCAGGACAGATAAAAGGGCCCCCTATAAGAGCTAACTGGTAGAGAGTGATTGACAGGGCATGCTCAGGGCCTTCAAATGCAAAAAGACCATGAGGCTCACCTTTTGTTTTACATAGATTTTAACCAATGGTGTTCTTGACCAGTTTCAATGCCTGTTTTCAATAGATTTTGGCCAATGACTTTGGTACTGTTTCAGTGCCTGCTTTGCATAGGGTTCAACATCAATCTACAATGATGTAGATGCTTTTCTCAATGCCTGCTTTGCATGAATGTTGGTTATGCTCATACCCCAAATCTATATAACCCCTGGCCTAACCTCCATTAGATGGTGTCCTGCTTCCAGGTGCCCCTCCGCCTTGTGGAGTGTCAGCTCTTCTTCCTACTTAAATCCTACTCCTTTTACTCTCCCCCAAAAAAATTTAAAAAAATTTACAGGGTGGGAAATATACAATCATTTTCCATAAGAGCATTTTAATTATAAACAGTATAAACAGAATTACATTATGTGACAAAAATACTTCTACTCCAACTGATGTCATACCAGGTACTTGAATTTAATCCAAAAGGTCTCACAACATAGTAAAGGGTAAAACATGCCACTGTATTGCATGACAAAAGAAATAAATGAGGTTTTGTTTGTCATTTCCAATGTGAGAATACCTTCACAGACACTACAACCCATTTGGCATGTATTATAAGTCATTGCATGAGGGAAAGTCTTCTCTAAGGATGGTTGGATTTAGTTTTGTAGTACTCACTATTCAATATCGATAAATTTTCTATTCATGACTCATGTGCTAACCTCTATTCAATCATTCCACACTGAGAATTAGGCATCATGTTTAGTATTGGGGAGGAATTAGGCAAGAAAAGGATGAGTAACTTGCACTATGCCATGTACAGAATTATTGGAAGAGCAAGATTTCGGGCACATAAATTCTAGTTCTACAACTTGAGTTTCACAAAACACTGTGAAATTCATATTGATCTCCAAGTATTGGATATGATTTCAAAAAGGAAAGAATCCATGTTGCTATTCAATTTATGCTTATTATCGGAAAACAGTGATTTATGAATCTTGCAAATGTTTAAGTGAAAAAGTCTTTATATCAAGGCAATTTGGGAAATCATTTCATTCTGCAATGATTGAATGACAAACTTTTAGAAGGAAAATGTGATTGAACACAAATTCTAAGGACAGCTACTGTACCTGAAATACTCCAAGAAAATGATCAAGATTTCTGAAACTTGAAGTAACAAAATGAAATTGAATGAACATATCACTCCTATATCTTTTCCAACATATTAGAAAAATCATCTGATTGTAAAGAAAAGAAACTCCTTTAAATGCACATTTTTCTTCAGTTAATAACCAATATTTGATTGCTTTCCCAGTGAAAATTCTCTGTGGATCGACCTACACTTATTCATGATCCTCAGGCATCCATAAAAATCATATATTGATAGTGCTTCTGTGAAGTATTAGTTATTCTCAATTTCATCACACTCTCAGAACAACTGATGTACTTGAGTATTCTCATGTTCATTGTCAGACAATACTATTCAACTTTATTTCCTAAAAGAATCATTGTTGCTAATATTCCTTCACATGGAAATAATGAAGCAGTTTTACCTTGGTGCCTCCTTTTGTGGTTCACTTAAACTGCAATCTTGCTTCTCTTGTATCAGACCATCATCTCTAGGATCAGCCTTTTAAGACAACAGTATAATTACAACTTGTTGGGGAGTCAACTGTTCCTTTTCAGTTTTATGTGATTCCATCATACACAAGGCAGGATCACTAATTTCAAATACATGAAAAACAAAGTTTATAAGATTACACCAAGGGAGAATGTAATAACAATCATGGAAAGATTCCAACTCTCTGACATCTTCACTCATGTTTTAGAAAACAAAATTTTAAAAACAGATATAAATTATCAGCTGACTACTAGAAAATGGATATTCCCAGCCTCAAACACAAAGAAACTTGCATTTCATATACAATCTGACATAAGACACCATGTATGAAAAGACATATCTGGACACAAGTAAGGGTTTATGCAGAAGAGATGGAATATCAAACGGTAGGATCACTAGGGGAAAATAATATAATTTCAATAAGATTATACAACAAAGTTTAGGCTTGGAACTAAGTAAGAAGAAATGAATGCTGTACTAAAATTGGATGGTATACATGAAAGCTGGAGCTATTTGACTACACTCAGTCATTCTTCCACATGGGATCATTAATTAAACTTGGGTAATACTTTGTATGTAAATATAGCAGTGTTTAATTTAGAGAAAAAAATCAGGAAAATAATTTGAGGGTAAAATATGACTTTTAAAGTATTTTTATTTCATTTTCTGTAAATTGTTCAATTAAAGAAGATCATTTAACCCAGCCAGGCATGGTGTCAAACCCCTCTATTGCTAGCATGCTAGTAGTCTCAGGCAGGAGGATCTAATATTCCAGGCCATCCAGGGTAAATCTTCCTCAAAAGGAAATGAACAAGACTGGGCATATACCTCAGGAGAAGATCACTCCTGAGTTAAATAAATGCCACTGACAAAAAGAAAAATCAACAGTCTATGACACTAACCTAGACAGCAGAAAAAGTTAGCCAGCACAAAGTATATGTTATTAGATTCTAGAGATATTTTGGAGGTAGACCTAAGAAGATATGCTAACAGATCAGAAGTGAAGTATAAGAGACAAAAGTGTAAAACAGAAAGCCAGGGTATTTTGGAAGGGAAATCGGAAAAGTGGCCCTAACTCAAATAGGAATGAGAAACACATATGAGGAAAAATCTGTAGAGCCCCATTTGCACCTCTTGGCTTTGTGACTCACACACTCACACCAAAGACAAATGTGAAGCATGTGGTTTGAGATATAAGTCTCAAGTTAGGGAGAGATAATGACTGGAGAAAAAAATAGAAAATATTTAGTAGAAATATGGAATTAAATGTCATGAGAAAACAAAGGACTGAGCCCTGTGATCCTCCATTTGTAACTGAAGGAGATAGGGAGAAATAAGCACAGTAGACAGAATGGGATGGAAAAGGAAGGTAGAGGAAAACCCAGTAAGGAATGATAACCTTAAGTACAAGGGAAGAAAGTGTTTCTGAGCAGTTCTCCAATGGGTCAGGTTAAGTCAAGTGAGGTCAAAGAAATTATATTAAGATTTGATCAAGTTAAAAATCTGTGGAATGTTAGAAAATCCATTTTGGAAGGGATGGTGGAAATGAAAATTGTGGAAGTGGGTTCAAGAATGAAAGGTGGGAGAGATCCAAGATGGCGATCTGAAGACAAAAGGCTTCCCCAGCACCTCCATGCCTGATCAGGAATTCTCCAGCTTTTCTCCAGTATTTTGAGGTGTGTTTGGGGGATTAGCATTATGAATCACCAGTCCTAATCTTAGCAGTGGTTTTGAGGAATAAAGACTTAGGAGCGACCAAGGGTTCTTTGTTCTTTTCCATCCTGGCTGAGAAGCAGCTGCTGCGGTGGCTGGATGGCAGTGGCCAGCTGGACGATTGCACTCTCCTGCCTACATTCCCCCCACCTGGGATCACATCGGCACAGAAAACCCACACCGCTTTAAAGAAAGTGTTCTAGCAAAAGCCCTTCCCGGGCCTGTGCTATGTCTGACGGCAAGATCAGTGTTTGGAAATTGCTTTCATACAGTCACAGAGCAGTAGACTGCATGGAAGAAGCAGGTGTGGGAGCTGCAAGGGAGTGGGATCCAAGAGAGCAATCATCTTTTAACCCCTTGTTGGATTCCACACTCCCCGCCAATTAGGGCAAGTCCTCTTTAGGCTTACAAAGCAAGCTCAAAAAACTCCGTCTGGAAGCAGCTGAGATCACAGGCAGAAACAGGACCAGAAGGCTTGGCTCAAGCCCTGAAGAAGGTGTGGGGGCAGCAAGGGCTGGGGAGCAGAATATCCATCTTTAAACTCACACTCCCTGTCCTGGACCTGCATCCCCATGTCTGCAAAACAGGCTCATAAAACTGTGCTGGAGCCAGCAGCTGATCACATGCTGATTCAAGAGCAGAAGACGTGGACCGCGCCCTGAATCCTTTTCTCATAAAGGGTTTGGGGCTGAGGAGTAATGGGGTTCACGGATCTGTGCTAATCACTTCCACATTAGATGAAAGGACATTAACAGCTCAGACCAGCTGCCCCACCTCTAAGATTACAGAAGTTATTTTCGACAACTACCAGCAGATGGAGCTCTGATAACATAACTTCTGACTTTCAGATCCCCTGAAAACCTCATCTGAAAAATAAAACCTTTCATATAAAGCCAGAAATAGAAGATCCAATTCCTGAAAGGACCGGAGACACTCTTAATATCTATACTTCCAGGATTTTCCTATTAAGTATCTTTTGTCCCTTTTTTGATTTCAATTTCATATTCTAGGTGTGTACCAAGGCAATATCTGGTGGAGTTTACTGGTTCTCCAATATATAAAAATTCTAGCTGTTTGTACTTCCCTGTTATGCTAACTTCGAGGAGCAGTTAACCCCTATTATTCCTTTTTTTTAAAACTTTTCAAAATTTAAAAAATTTTTTTTCTTTTCTTTTTTCTCTCTCTCTCCTTTTAGGGGGAAAA
>PVKS010034195.1:0-21104 GCA_004027875.1 Aplodontia rufa | reverse complement strand
CCTTCTACTAAGCCAGGCACCACATTCTTCCTGTTGAAGTCTGAGATGCAAACAAACCCAAGGCTGGACCCAACCAGAATTTCCCCCACCCAGGTCCTAGCTTTGGGGGAGGAAGGGGATGATCAATTGAAGGGTGAACTTCCTATAAAAAGGGCAAACCTAGCTGCCTCTTCAGCGTTGTCCCCTTTCCCACTCTGGAGGAAATCTGCACTTTTCCCTGTGCTTTATTTTCTATAAAATAAAGTCTGTCCTCTATGCTTGCCTTGGTGGCCCCCGGTTTCATTCTTTGTCTCCAGGGGACACAAACTCGACTTCCTCCAAACCCGCATCCCTTGGACAGGGAAAACAGGAGCAAGTGCCATGGGCTAAATACCTCTCCCTGACCTAGCCCGAATTACTTGGCGATTATTCACCCTCGGGGTCGGAGGACTCCCGGAACTGCAGAGCCCGGAGCAGTCTTGGGAATTCTGGCATGAACATCCTCAATTTGAAGATGAGAGGGAGTCCAGCCATTCCAGAGCCGAGGCAGGAGGATTGCAAGTCCCAGCTCACCTGGGCAACAACCCTGTCTCCAATTTAAAAGTAAAAAAACGCTGGGCACGTAGCTGGGTTCAATCCCCAGGACCAAGCCAAGAAAAGAACCTAAAACTAAAACCAAAGATAATAGTGGGGAGGAGGGGGATGTAGTTCCCCGGGACAGCTCCTACTTAGGCTCCATTCCCAGGCCCGTTCTGTTCCCTAGGTTAGGAGCATGTGCCTGGGACACTCACTGGCTCTTGAGACAGCAAAGGGACAAGATCCTCAGGCCAGCTCAGGCCACCTTCTCCAGCCCGGCTCCTGCTGCCCCTCCGCCCCTCTTCTCCACTCTCACTCTCTCTCCTTTCATCTCCTTCTGCCTTTGCTTTTCCCTCTCTGTCTTTGCTTCCTCCTCTTCGGTTGCTGTCCTGGATTCAGTAGGAAATCCTCCACGTCTTCAGTTTCCTACCTTTTGTGAAAAATGAATCTGGCCCACGCCCGTAATCCCAGCGAGGCGGAGGCAGGAGAATCACAAGTTCAAGGCCAGCCTCAGAAACTTAGCAAGACCTTGTCCCTGTCTCAAAATAAAAAATGAAAATGGGGGTCTGGGAATTTAGCTCAGTGGCAGAGCCCTTGCCTAGCATGACCAAGGCCCCGAGTTTGGTCCTTAGCCCTTAAAAAAAAAAAAAAAGAAAGAAAGAAAAGGGTTGGGGATGTGGCCAAATGGTTGAGTGCCCCTAGGTTAAATCACAGGCCTCCCCTCAAAAAAAAAAAAAAAAGGAAAGAAAAGAAAAAAGAATTTGGTAGACCTGGGAGTGGTGGCTCATGGCAGAAAGATCATGAAATTGATTGAGGCCAGGCTGGGCAACAGCAAAACGCTTTCTGAAAATAAAATAAATTAATAAAAATGAAAACAAATTTCATTTCTTTTTTTCTTTTTTTGGTACAGTTACAGTTGAGTTGAACCCAGGAGCACCTTACATCCCCAGCCCCCATTTATTTATTGACTGTGGTGCAAGGGATCAAACCCAGGGCCTCACTCATGCCAGGCAAGAACTCTACCACGGAGCCATATCCTTAGTACCCCTTTTATATTTCTTTGAGGCAGGGCCTCCCCAAATAGCTGAGGCTGACTCGAACTTGGGACTCCTCCTGTCTCAGCCTCCAGAGTGGATGCGATTACAGATATGTGCCACTGCACCAGCATACACTTTCCCAGTCATGACAGGCACAGAGATCTGCCCTGAAGAAAGGACTTACTGGGGGCTGGAGTGGTGGCTCAGTGGTTAGAGCACTTGCCTGGCTTGTGCAGGAACCCGGGTTCAAATTCCAGCACCATGTAAGCAACTAAGTGTTGGAGGAACAAAGGCCAGATGGAAAAATAAATAAAATTGGTTCTCCCTAAAAAAAAGACTCACTGCAGAGCTGCTGGCCTCTAGCTGGGGCTCCTAAGATGCACCTCAGCTTGAGGTCCTTCTCTGGGCAGCCCCAATGTATTGTTTTGGGTGCTGGGGATTGAACCCGGGGCCTGGAGCATTCTAGTCTAGTGCTCTATCACAGAGCTACACCCCTAACCTGGGGCAGCCTATGAAGGGCTGAGTGTGGATGAGCTCCAAATGAGGGGTTCCTCTGAAGGACCATTGTGCTCTAGGGCTCTGTTGGGTGGGCAGAGACTTAGCTTTCTCCTTGTCTGAAGGCTCCCCTGGCCCAGTTGTTTAGAACCTCGCTCTCCTCCCGTCCTCCGGCTCGAGTGACCCTCTGGCTTAGCTGGGACTATAGGCTTGTGTCACCATGCCCAGTGCTAGTTTTTGTGTTTCTTTGTGTTTTGCTTTGTTTTGTGGTGCTGAGGTTTGCAATTAGGGTTGCTTTATCACTGGGGTACATCTCCAGCCCTTTTAATTTTTTATTTTGAGACAGGGTATTTCTAAGTAGCTGAGGCTGGCCTCCAACTTAACAATTCTCCTGCCCCATCCTCCCAAGCTCCTGAGATTACAGATGTACCCCAGTGCTAATTGTTATTTTTTTTTATTACCTCTGTACTTATAGTTAAAGACCAAAAAGGCCCAGAGAGGTTAAGAAACTTGCCTGAGGTTACCCAGATACTAAGAGGTGGAGCAAGGATTTGAACCAAGACAGTGTTTCTGTTCCTTTCATTTTGTTTTGCAGTTCTTCTTGAGGATGGAACCCATGGCCCGACCTTGTGAATGTTAGGTATGTGCTCTGTCACTAAGCACACTCCTAGTCTGAACCAAGGCAGTGTTTGTGACCTTTCATCTGCTGTACCCAGTGTGTGGTACAGGGAGTCCTGCTCATCTCTCCAAAGCCCCAGAAGGCAACTGCATCATCATTAATACCCTAATTCTTCCAGGCATGGTGCATACACCAGGGAGGCTGAGGCAGGAGGATCACAAGTTCAAAGCCAGCCTCAGCAATTTAGCAAGACCCTGTCCGTCTTGAAATAGAAAGAAAGAAAGAAAGAAAGAAAGAAAGAAAGAAAGAAAGAAAGAAAGAAAGAAAGAAAGAAAGAGAAAAAGAAAAAAAGAAAGGGCTGGGGATGTGGCTCAGTGGTTGAACACCCCTGGGGTTCAATCCTCAGTACAAAAAGAAAAAGAGAAACCCTGATTCTACTGGAGCCAGAAGAATCCTTCAGTGTTCTGTACAGGACAGAGGAGCTGGAATCTCTGCTTTTCTACAAACACTTCCCTCACCTCCTATCTGAGCCACCTCTTCCCCACATCTAGTTCCAGACAAAAGCTTCGGAACATCTCCACTTTCCTTGGAACCAAACCCTGGGAAGACACTCCAGCCCGTAGGGAAACACTGCACAGCTCTGCACCCTGAGTTCTTCAGTGAAAGTCAACTCTGATAAAAGTAAGAAATAATCATTAGTACAGGGTAATCTCAGGAAGTTCGCTGGCGCCCACCAAGAGCGCTTCCTGGCACCCACGTCTCCCCCCCACTCGCAGACACGTTGGTTGGCAGCAAATCTGCCTCACATCTGCCTTGGAAAGAGCTCTCTCCCCTCGTGAGGGTTCTCGTGGGCCTGTCCTCCTGCTGACCCTGAATTTCAAGGAGGAGGCAGCTGCTCAGGCGGCTGCTCAGCCCTCTGGCTATACTTTGAGCCTCAGAGAGACAAGCAGGTCCACGATTCTCTGCATGTTACAAATAGGGAAACATTAAGGAGGAGCTCAGGTTGTGTGTGATGTAGCACGGCTACGCGGGCTGGATCGCCTTCCTGTGGTTTTGGCTCCAAGGAAATTACGCATGTTATTAAGCATTTATTCTACTTTGTCTCTTGGAAATTTCAGTGAGACCCTTGATTGTATATAAACGCTAGCTCTGGTTTGCGAGAAGGGCAGCACCAGGTACTGATGATGTGCTGCATACACCAGGCGCCTTAGCGGGTGCTTCTGGACGTCTGTGCGTTCAGCAGCCTTCAGAGTAGGGCAATTTTCGTATATTTCTTGGGAGCAAATGAGGATTCAGAGAAGCAAAACAATGTCTTACGATCACATGGTCAACAATTATTATACATGGATATGTTCATTTCAAACTATAGTGTGGTGGATTCCAGAGGAGACATGAGCTCGGGGAATGGATGAAGGGGGTGGATTCTGGTCTAGGATTGACCTCAAATTACTGTCTCCCCTCGTCAATATCCACGTGTGCATGATGACATAACAACAACTCCCTCCAAAACGTAAGTCTATATTGAACTAATAATAAAATAAAAAAGATCACATGGGCTCAGTGCTTATGGCGCTTGCCTAGAATGTGTGAGGATGCGGGTTCAAACCCCAGCACCTTGTGCACAATAAAGTATTGGAGCAATGAAAGCCACTGGAAAAACTAAATAAAATTGATTCTTTCTCACTGTCCCTCTCTCTTAAAAAAAAAAAAAAATCGGGGGTTGGGGATTTAGCTTAGTGGCAGAGCACCAGCATGCTAAAGTCCCCAAGATCGGTCCTCAGCCTTTAAAAAAAAAAAAAAAATCACGCGGAAGGACTCTCTTGGTGTTCTCATCTTTTCCAGATCCTTAGGACTCTCTAACCTAGCTGCTGGTGGTCACATGTGGTGCCTGTAATCCTAGTGGCTCTGGAGGCTGAAGCAAGAGAATCACAAGTTCAAAGCCCTAAGTTCAAGGCCCTGAGCAACTTAGAGAGACTCTGTCTCAAAATAAGAAATAACAGAAAAGGCTGGGGATGTGGCTCAGTGGCAGAGCACCCCTGGGTTCAATCCTTGGTATTGTCACAGGAGAAGAGATGTCTTTGGAGAAAGGTCTGAGGTTTTTCCTGAGGACAGGGGGACCTCAACTCAGGACCAACGGGGTCCTTGACGTACATGATGGAAAAGAATTTCATCACGAGCCAGACAAAGGCATGGACAGAGGCTTCTGTAGGAAGGCAGGTCTACATTCAAGGGGAATGCAGCTGTCTCAAGAGAGAGAAGCACCTCTGACTTGTGCTCACTCTGGGTCCAATATTTACGGAATGCATCAGGTGCTGGACTGGAGCTGGACCCAGGATGGGGTTGCACTATTTCATGCCAGTTCTCCAGCGCCTGCATATCTGCCTCAGTTTACAAGGGCACTGGCCAAGGACCCAGGCCAAGGCTCAGGCCAAAGGCGTTGCTGCTCAAGATTTACAGCTATGCCTTTCGGATCTTGAGGGTGTTTTCCCCAAGGTTCAGTAATTCTCTCTTTATCCTAAATCCCTATCTCAGTACCAAATAAATAAATAAGCAATCTTCTTCTTATTATTATTATTACTGAGAGAGAGAATGAAAAAGAGAATCATTTTATTTAGTTTTTCACGTGGCTTTTGTTGCTCTGACACTTCGTTGAGTACGTGGTGCTGGGGTTTGAACTCAGGTCCTCCCACATGACAGGCAAGCACCATAACCATCAAGCCACTGCTCCAGACCTATAAATAATCGGGCTTTAACCTAGCTGATCCTACCTCCTAATCAGAAGAATCTCTTCCCCTGATATAGGGCACCACATCATTGCATTTTCCTCTCCCTCTCTGGCCACCCACATTGGCGTCCCCCACATTGGCAGTCGACGGTGCATGTTACAGGCTGTTTTCGCAATGTCCTTCCTTCCTTCTGCCCCATGGCATCCAGAGTAGCAAATGCCCAGCTACTCAGACTTCTTTCCTGAACTCCCTTGGAGTGATGGCTGAATATGTGCCACCACTAAGGCCACCAAAGAAGTCAGCAGAGTACAGTCTTCTAGGAAAGATTTTCTCCTTTCCTCCCCTCTGGAGAAGAAGGTCTGACTTGCCCCCAAATCCCTCCTTTACCCCTCAGAATTGCTTCTAAAGGCACAACGACCTTCTCATGACCAGGAAGCCACAGCCTGAGGACAGCGGCCTTCATGTAAAGATGGAGGAAGAAGAAACAGTGTCAGGGAATAAAGAGAGGAGAGCAGCGGCTCAACATGAGCACAGGTGATTCTGGAGAAACCTGAGGAGGGGGCCCAGTGGAGTCTGGGACCCACCTGCTGCTTACAGCCTAGGGTAGATATAGGGGGAATGAGCGGGGAAGGGACCAAGGTGCCAGTTTTCTGGTTAAATTGGGTTTTTCAGTAGGGTAGGGATCCTCTGATAAGGTCCTGAGGCAACAGATTCCGAAGAGTCTGTAGATATGGAAACAGTGAGTAGGGGGTTTGCTGCCTAGCTCAGTGGCTTCTGGTAATTTTCCGTATCCATCAAAAAGAACCTGGGTCTCCCAAAATATCTGTGGCCTTGGGCTGCCTGCTCCAGACTTCTTGTTCATATATATATATATATATATATATATATATATATATATATTTTTTTTTTTTTTTTTTTTTTTTAAAGAGAGGTACAGTGAGAGAGACAGAGAAAGAGAGAAACAACTTTATTTAGTTTTTCACATGGCCTTCGTTGCTCCAACACTCAGTTGTGTACGTAGTGTTGGGGTTTGAACCCAGGTCCTCATGCTTGCCAGGCAAGTGCTGAAACCACTGAACCACTGCTCCAGCCCCTCTTATTTATATATTGGTGCTGGGGATTGAACCCAGGACCTTGCACATGCCAGGCAAGCACTCTACCACCGAGCCACAGTACTGGCCTGAGCTCCTTGCTACGGGTGGAGAATACTTAGTGCTGGTGCTGGAGAGGTGGCTCAGCAGTTACAGTGCTTGCCTGGCGCGCGAGAGGATGCGGGTTTGAACCCCAGCACCACATACACAATGAAGTGTCAGAGCAAGGAAGGCCACAAGGAAAACTAAAATTGTTTCTTTCTCTCACTGTCCCTCTTTCTAAAAAAGAAAGAAAGAAGAAAAGATACTTGGTGCTTTCTGTTACTTACAATCAACTAAATACACATTCTGAAGGGCTATGCTGCGTGGCCTCTCAGGCTTTAAACACCTTCTTCTATCTTGCTCCTGCTTTCCCTAGGTGACTTAATAGCTGTGAGCTGTAATCACAGACGGATACTTTCTGAAGGTCTTCCAGTGGCCCACGGTTTCTGGGCACCTCCATTGTGGTATGCTAGAGGGGTCCCCAGGGGTCCCCAGGTGTTTTTCCTCTTCCCCACTTCCCCTCTGGCCAGCGGGAGCTCCTAGATTCTGCCTCTTAGATATGTAAGAATGCACTGCTCCTGTTGCTGCCTTTTCAGAACCAGCACGGGAAGGGGAAGTCCTCGCTCTCCCTGCACAGCTGGGATGGAGAGGACACAAAAGCACCCCGCACCCCCTGCTTGCAGAGCTTCCTGCATCAACCAGGACTCCACCGCTCCACTGTCTTTGTTAAGCAGGACTTGACTTCTCCTCCCGGAAGCAGCTCGCCCAGGCAAAACCACAGGGTAGTTCATTCCTGGAACTTCCTGAAGCAGCCATCAGATTTTCAGTTTAAAGTCTGGAGTCGTGGCTCAGTGGTTGGAGCACTTGCCTGGCATGTGCAAGGATGCGGGTTCAAAACCCCAGCACCACATACTCAACTAAGTGTCCAAGAAACAAAGGCCAGATGGAAAAATAAATAAAATTGATTCTGTCTTTTAAAAATAAATAAAGGGAAGATGGGCTGGACAGAGTGGCATTGGTCTGTAATCCAGAGGCTCTGGAGGCTTAGGTGGGAGTATCACAAGTTCAAAGCAGCCTCTGCAATTTAGTGAGGCCCTAAGCAATTTCACAAGACTTTGTCTCAAAATAAAAACAAAAAGGGCTGGGGATGTGGCTCAGTGGCTGAGTGCCCTCGGGTTCAATTTCTGGTGTAAATAAATAAATAAATAGGTCAGGGGATGAAGCGCAGTGGTAGAGGTCTGGTGACAGCGGTCCATCTTATGCTTTGAATGTGGCCCTTGCAGATCTGCGGTTGAGACTCCTTTCTTGCTCTACCCCTGTCCTTCCTCTTTGCTAATCTCTCACCCTCCCTAATCTCAGGGGGATCAGGATTACCTTTGTTCTCCATTTTGGCAGAGTTCTGGTTCTGGAGCACACACCCACCACAGGAATTCAGACTTTGGGGAGGGTGGAGAAGACCTCGGAAATGACTACCTACCAAATTAACAAGTGAAAGGCAACTGTAGGCAGGGAAGGAGGAATGCAGCCTTTCACCCCCTACTCCGGGTAGCCGCCCACTCCAGTCCCCTTGGTGAGCAGAATCACAGTCTCTGGGACCAGAGCCTCTGTTTCACCTTTGCTGGGGAAGCAATAAAGCTTCTTTTTCCTTTTTCTCCAAACCGTGTCCTCTTTATTGGATTGGCATTGAACACAAGGACTGACATTTCAGTAACTGTCCCCTGGGTTCAGTCCCCAGTTCTCTCCCCTCACATATCCACATAGGGCTGGGGCTGTAACTCAGTGTTTGCGGAGCATGCGTGAGGCCCTGGGTTCAATCCCTAATACCACAAAAAACAAACCCATAAAAAAATTAGACATTTTTATCCCTCCAATTTTTTAAATCTGTCACCTTAAAAAATTCTTAGCTTGTGGGCTGGAGTGGTGGCTTAGTGGTATCACTCAGCAAAGACCTGGGTTCAAACCCTAGCGCCATGCACACAACTAAGTGTTGGAGCAATGAAACCAGATGAAAAACTAAATAAAGTTGATTCTCGCTTAAAAAAAGAAAAAAGGAATTCTTAGCTTGTAGGGCTGGGGATATGGTTCAGTGGTAGAGCACTTGGTTAGTTATATGCAAGGCCCTAGGTTCAATTTCTAGCAGGGAAAAAAAGAAAAATTCTTCACTTGCTACCTCCAGCAATTCTAAACTGTTTTATCATGATCCTTACCCAGTCCCAATCAAGTTTCCATACTGCCAGACCGGCCTAACCCTGTCCAAAATTATCTACAGAAGCCCATTGTTTTGGACTGAGCTGCACTAGGCCCCAGCAGACCGGGCTGGGCCAAACTAAAATGGAGTTGCTCTTGCTAAGTGTGAAGTAATCACCTGAACTCTGAAACAGGCCAGTTTCCCAAAAATTGATCACCACCCCATCAAAAGGGGCCCAGGTTACCTGAGCCAGCATAAGACAGTATGCTCAGATTTAATTCTGTAAGGAAAACTACAGAATTGGAGCCTGGTATCTGCTCTTTTGTTCTGTTTTGCTTCTTGGTCCTTTTCCGTCTATAAACAAAGCCAGCCTCTGTGCAGCTCACCGGACACTCCTATTTTTTCACTGTTTTATGGTATGAAGTGTTGCCTCGTTCCAAGGGCTCTTGAAAGTGGGCTGGGGATGTGGCTCTGTGGTACAGCACTTGTCTAGCAGGCTTGATCCCAGGACTGGAGAAAAAAAAAGCGCTAATGAAGGTTTTAAAAATTGTTTCATTTTGTCTTTTTACAAACAGAACTCCAAATTCCTAACAAAGTTAGAAACTTGTCTTTTCCCTACAGATATGCTATCAAAATTCTGTCTTGGTTGGCTGGAGCGGTGGCTCAGCAGTTATGGAGCTTGCCTGGCAAGTGTGAGGATGCAGGTTCGAACCCTAGCACCACGTACACAACAAAAGTGTCAGAGCAATGAAAGCCGCAGGAAAAAACTAAATGAAATTGATTCTCTCTGCTTCTCTCTCATTCTCTCTCTCTCTCTCTCTCATTATCTCTCTCTTTCTCTTAAAAAAACAATTCTGTCGGGGCTAGAGCGGTGGCTTTGCAGTTATGGTGCTTGCATGGCATGCGTGAGGATGTGAGCTCAAACCCCAGCACCATGTACACAATGAAGTCTTGGAGCAACGAAGCCCATGTGCAAAAAAAAACAACTAAAGAATAAAAACTGTTTCTCTCTTTTTTTTCTTTCTCTCTCTCTCACTGTCTATTTTTTTTATTTTTGAAAGAGAGAGGGACAGTGAGAGAGAGAGAGAATCAATTTTTATTTAGTTTTTCACGTGGCTTTTGTTGCTCAGACACTCAGTTGTGTACGTGGTGCTGGGCTTGGAACTCACCTACTCGCACCTGCCTGGCAAGTGCTGTAACTGCTGAGCCACTGCTGCAGCCCCTCACTGTCTCTTTAAAAAAAAAAAAAAAATCCTGTTGCTGTTGTTCTGATTTACCTTCTAAAGCAATAGACTTAGCCTACCTGTCTTGTCCACAGATGACGCTGGGAAGCCAGCCATGGGCAACACCATCAGTGTCTCACCAGAAACAATTCTATAACTTATTTTTTTTTTAATTTTTTTTTTTTTTTTTAGAGAGAGGGATAGTGAGAGAAAGAGAGAGAGAGAGAAGGAATCAATTTTATTTAGTTTTTCATGTGGCTTTCGTTGCATATGTGGTGCTGGGGTTTGAACTCTCATCCTTGCACAAGCCAGGCAAGGGCTGTAATTGCTGAGCCGCTGCTCCAGCTCCAATTTGATGACTTCTTTGTATTGCTTTCTATTTCTACCTTTGTGGTCCTCAAATCTATTCTCCAAGAATCAGACAGATTGATCCATATAAAAAAACATGTATAGACCAGTTCAGTGGCTCATGCCTGTAACCCCAAGGGCTCAGGAGGCTAAGGCAGGAGGATCGCAAATTCAAAGTCAGTGACTGAGGCCCTGAGTAACTTAGTGAGCCCTGTAAGACGGAATAATCAACACTGGGCCAACAAATCTGGCTCACTTTTTTTTTTTTAAAGAGAGAGGGGGACAGTGAAAGAGAGAAATTTTTATGTAGTTTTTCACATGGCTTTCATTGCTCTGACACTTCATTGTGTATGTGGTGCTGGAGTTTGAACCCATGTCCTCGCACATGCTAGGCAAGAGCTGTAACCACTGGGCCACCGCCAGCCCCAATCCTGCTCACTTCTGTGTGATCCATTCTTCTCCCAACCCACCTGTTCCACTGTAGCTCCTTGTCACCTCTGCCCACCCATCCCTCGAGGCCCCGTGTAACCAGGCAAGTGTCCTTTCTCTCTCTCTTTTTTTTGTGGTACTGGAGATTGAACCCAGGACCTCATACATGCTCAGCAAGTCCTCTGCTGTTGAGCTGCATCCCCATATCTTTTTCTTTCCATGGTCTCCCGTAAAAAAAAATTTTTTAAGAGAGAAGGACAGTGAGAGAGAGAGAGAGAGGGAGAGACAGAGAGAATCAACCTTTATTGAGTTTTTCACATGATCTTCGTTGCTCCGACACTTAGTTGTGTACGTGGGTGCTGGGGTTTGAACCCACGTTCTTGTGCATGCCAGGCAAGCGCCATCCCTGCTGAGCCACTGCTCCAGCCCCATGGTCTCCCTTAAATTGCCAAGGGTGTCTCTCTCTAAGTTGCCCAGGCTGACCTCACACTTGGGATCCTCCTGCCTCAGTTTCCTGAGTAGCTGGGAATACAGGTATTTGTCACTGCACCCCTTCCTAATGAGACAGATTAGGCTAGGTAGAGTAGCCTAGGTAGTCAGGACAGAGGGCCCCTATCCAAGAGCTAGCTGGTAGAATCGCCTGCCCTCTCTGCCACATGGTTCCCTCTTCCCTCCTTCCATTCCGTCAGGAGGGGTTCACCACCGTAATTCACACTGTAAGGAGGAAGTGGCAACTGTGTCCTGGCGTACGGCACACTTCCTGTGGCTAAGGACCTCCTAGTCCCCAAGATGAAGGCTTTGTAGATTACCCAGTTTCATCAGAAATGTATTTTCTTTTCCTAATTAGTTTTTCTAATTTTAATCCTTCATTGTTAAATTAAGACAGTCTCTTGTGGAACGTTGGCAAAATATAGAAAAGGAGAAAGAGGGAAACAATTCCACTGGAAAGAGTCTGGTAGATGGCCAAGGGTTTTTTTTTTTTTCCTCCTTCCCTCTGCATCATTCCTCCGTATGGTACATAAAATTCACAGCGTGCTTTAAAAAGTGTCCTGAAGGGTGAGTGATTTCCACAGGTGACCACCTTTCATCCATCCCTGGAGACCCCTGGGCCTGGGCAGGCCTCTGACCGTGGGCTGAGCACATGCCTCCAGCAGACCAGAATCTTGTTTTTCTTTTTCTTTTTTTCTAATTAAGAGGGGTGGCGGTGGGGTGGGGGAGTGAAAATCAATCTTAGTTATTTCTCCTCCACTTAGTTGTGTTTGTGGTGCTGGTGAGACAGTTTTAGGAGAGATAGTAAAATGGCTGGGTAGTCAGGACAGGAAAAAGGGCCCTCTAAGAGATAACTGGTAGAGAGTGATTGACAGGGCATGCTCAGGGCCTTCAAATGCAAAACCACTCACCTTTGTCCCAACTAAGAGATGGGGGTGGTCACAGGTGGGAACTAGGAAGTATCTGCCACCCTTTCTTTTACATCGATTTTAACCAATGGTGTTCTTGACCAGTTTCAATGCCTGTTTTGCATAGATTTTAACCAATGACTTTGGTGCTTAGTTTCAATGCCTGCTTTGCATAGGGTTCAACCAATGATGTAGATGCATTTCTCAACGCATCAATCATTATGTTCCTACCCCAAATCTATATACCCCCTGGCCTGACCTCCATTAGACAGTGTCCTGCTTCCAGGTGCCCCTCTGCCTTGCGGAGTCTCTGCTCTTCTTCCTAAATAAATCCTACTCCTTTTACTCCCTCTTCCATGGTTGTCCGTGAATTTTATTTTTCAGATTCATGAGACAAGAACCCAGAAGATTGGCGCTGAATTCCCAGGATGAATTTCCACCACACCAAGAGCTGCAACACCCAGCTTTTAGCTGGGGAGCTGCTAACACTTTCGGCTGCAGACACCTGCAGTCAGCCCAAATCCCCAGTTTTATCTGGGAAGTGCTGCAAATACTAGAGGCGGGCTGTTTTGGCTGCTGGAATCTGTATCTGCCCAGACTCCATTCACCAGCGGGAGCAGAGAATCCGGCCTCCTCTCAAACCACATCACTGGGTTTCAAGACCAGCCTGGGCAATGAAGGGAGACTGAGAACTGAACCCAGGGTTGCTCCGTGACAGAGCTCATCCGTAGCCCTTTCTATCTTCTATTTTGAGACAGGGTCTTGCTAAATTGTTGAGACTGACTTCGAGCTCGCGATCCTCTTGCTTTAGGCTCCCAGGTCACTGGGTTTACCGGGGTTGCCCCCTCATACCCTCTACTGAATTGTCTTGCATGCCTGTGTATGTCTGAGAAGAGAACCGTGATTAACTTTCTCAGCATTTCGAACTGATCTTAACACAATTCAGTTGTAGCAAATACATACCCATGACCATTAGAAATCAGTAAAGGGGCGTTGTAATCCCAGCCACTGGCAAGGCTGAGGCTGAGGCAGGACGATCTAAAGTCTGAGACCAGTTTGGGCAATTTAGCTGTAGCGTGCTTGCCTAGCCTTGAGTAAGGCCTTGGGTTCAGTCTCCAGCACTGAAAAAAAAAAAAAGAAAAATTAGTAAGGGGGTTCCACTGTTTGTTATCATTATTATGAGGAAACTATTTCTTCTAATGTTTCCTGAAAATTCTTGTTTAGAGAGCTTATTACAAAATTCTCCCTTACCTTTTCTTCCCCCTCTCCATTCTTTGAATAATGGACATAGTGTAAAAGAGAAGGGATGAATTTACCCTAACCAACAACAACAAAAAAACCTAAGGTGAACACAGTGTTGCACCCCTAGAATCCCAGCAACTCCGGAGGCCGAGACAGGAGGATTGCAAGTTCAAGTCCAGCCTCAGCAACTTAGAGAGAAAGGGAACAGTTTAGGAAGACCGTGTCTCAGAAGAAAAAGGAGAAAAAGAGGCAGGGGATGTAGTTCAGTGGTAAAATGCCCCTGGGTTCAATCCCCAGCATCCAATAAATAAATAAAATATATATTCTGGGCGTCAAGACTTGGGCTTGTAGTTCCTGCTGCTCAGGAGGCTGTAGGAGGGGGATTGCTTGGTCCAATAAGGTGGAGACGAGTTTGAGCAACATAACTATACCCTGTATCATAAAATAAAATATGCATTCTCATTTACCTCTGATTCTCACTTTTTGTTAATTATTTTCTTACAAAGTCAAAGACAATCACATGAATAGTTATTGTGTTATTTTTACTTTTTTTCTATTTTTTAATTTTAATTTCCCCTGTTACTGGGGACTGAACATAAGAGTGCTCTACCACTGAGCTGCACCCCCGGTGTTAGAAATAAAATCCTTAAAAATCCTGAGGTGCTGTAAGAACCTCAAATACGTGCCCAGAAGTGAGTGAGCAAGACAGACTTGGCTTCTGCAGAAGGTGCACCCACAGACCTTGAGTGGCAGTGGGCCTGCTTATATCTCCAACCTGACTCAGTCCTCCCCTTCACTCTGGTTGGAGGAGCTCAGAGGTACAATCTGCGCCATTGGCTAATATAAAATTGGGGTGGGTACAGAAAAGAGCTATGGGTGAAATGGGATATCTGATAAGGAGTTTATAAATGGATTATCTCTGACCACAGGGTTCCCAACCTAAGATGTTTACCTTTTATACATGAACCTTAAGACTGCATTCTGAAAATGGACCATCAGACTTCTTACTTCTCACATCAGCCTATTTATTAATCTATTTATTTATTTATAAACAGGGTCTCACTAAGTTGCCCAGGCTGGCCTCAAATTTGCAATCCTCCTGCCTCAGCCTCCTGAGTTGCTTGGATTACAGGTGTGCACCACGGCACTCATCTTGTTTTTAATTTTTATTAAAGTTATACATGCACATAATTTTAAGAGTTAAATAGTTCTACAAGACTTATTAATAAAAGCAGCAATCCTTAACATCCTACTCATTCTTTCCCAGACCCTCTTAACACTTTCAGCTGATTGTTTCAGTATTTATTTTTGTAATTTTAAGTAGCACATTGGACGTTTCCATTGTTGAATTTTTACTTTTCAGAATTATCAGTTGATTTCCCAGTAGAAGGATGAGGCCACAGCTTCATCATCCAACCCACCCCTGCACACAGGATGCTTCTCTTCTCTCGTTTAGTTGGGTGACTTTTAGTATGTATTATTATTATGTAAATTGAATAATAAGTTAGCTATAAGGTAGAATGTGGTTAGTTTTCATTTCTTGCACAAACTCTGTTTTCCCTCTTAATAATCACCTCCACCCTCTCTCTCTCTCTCTCTTTTTTTTTTTTTTTTGGCAGTGGAAATTGAGCCCACAGGTGCCGTACCTCTGAGCTGCATCCCCAGTCCCTTTTTATTCTTTATTTTGAGGCAGGGTCTCGCTAAGTTGCCCAGGCTGGCCTTGAACTTGATCCTCCTGCTTGGACTCTCTCTCTGCTGAATCACTGGGAAATTAGGCATGCACACACTCCCAGGTAATGCAGTTTGTCAGCCCTGAGAAACTCACATGGGTGCCTCGGGTGAAAGTGGAAGGGAGTCAGGTCACCAGGCCCGCCACTTCAGGGTCTGTGACCGAAGAAGGCTTCCAAGTACCCTGGTGTTTTGCTTCCCAACTTTAGCTCCTAGCCTTTGTTCTAAGAGCTGCCTCCTCCAGCCCTCCTGAGTTGACTCTCCCTGAAATGAGGACACAAACTAATCAAATCCTTCATCAGAATTCTCAAAGTTTTCAAGTGATGTGTGACTTTCTTTTTCAGGGTGTTCCTTCAGAGTAGGAAGACTCCCTGAGCGTTGCCAGTCTTAGTGGTTTAGTATTCATGAGCGGCCAGCAATTCATGGGTCCCCTGGGTAGTGGTCATGTTCCAGAGATTTTCTCAAGACAGCAGGACAGCCCTTTCTACCCAGATGAGTTCCCTCCGCATCTCTTGCTTTTGCTGAGCCTGCTCAGTGTTTCTCTTGCCCACATTCTTGACTATGAACCCTTACAAAGCAAAGTAGTGGAACTGGGGTGTGGCTCAGGGTAGGGCACTTGCCTAGCATGCAGAAGGCCCTGGGTTCCTTCTCCAGCAGCACACACACACACACACACACTCAGTAGTACCTTGGGCCTGCCTTTAAGACTTTGGGGAGCCAGGCAGGCATGCTAGTGCATGCCTGTTATCCCAGCGGCTCAGGAGGCTGAGGCAGGAGGATTGCAAGTTTGAGGTCTGCTTCAGCAACTTAGCGAGGCCTTATCAGCTCAGCAAGGTCCTTTCTCAAGGGCTGAGGATGTGGCTCAGTGGTTAAGCGCCCCTGAGTTCATTTCCCAGTACCAAATAGCAAACAAATAAAAATAGACTTTGATGAAAACACAAGAGAGAGGCAGACCAAGGGAAGCGACTTCCATCTTCTCGCCCCCTTTCCTCTCCCACTTTCAGGCTTGGAGGCCCCGGGGGTCTCTCACGGGGCATCGGAATCTGGCTGCCTTTCTAATGTTTACACGAAGGAGTGCAAAAGGACAGCTGACCTCCCTGTGTGTTCCTCCTTACCTTTTTATTTTTTTTGAAATTATATTCACTTTGGGGCTGGAGCGGTAGCTCAGCGGTTACGGCGCTTGCCTTGCATGTGCGAGTGCGCGGGTTCAAACCCCAGCACCACGTACACAATGAAGTGTGTGAGCAATGAAAGTCCATGAAAAACTAAATAAAATTGATTCTGTCTTTCTCTCTCTCACTCGCTCTCCCTCTCTCTTTCTTTAAAAAAATTTTTTAAAATAAAATAAATATATAAATACATTTTTATTTACTTAATAGTTTCTTTTTGTGGTGCTAGGGATTGAACCCAGGGTCTCCAGTGTTTTAACTTTTCATGTTTTAATTTTTTTTTTCCACACTGGGGATTGAATCCTGAGCCTTGCACTTGCTAGGCAAGCAATCCACCCCTGAGCTACCTCCTCAAACCTTTAATAAAATTTTATTTTGATCTGGGCATGGTGGTGCCTGCTTGTAACCCCAATGGCTCTGGAGGATGAGGCAGGAGGATCCCAAGTTCAAAGCCAGCCTCAGCAACTCAGTGAGGCCCTGAGTAACGTAGACAGATCCTGCCTTAAAATAAAAAACCGAAAAGAGCTGGGGATGCGGCTCAGTGGTTAACTGCCCCTGGGTTCAATCCCTGGTACCAAATAAATAAATAATGAAAAAATTAACTATGGTTTTGGGACAGGGTCTCACTAAGTTGCCTAGTCTATTCTCTGGTGGTTTCCAGAGTCCCAAGCCAGAGAGACCTGACGCTGGGACTCCAGCAGACCAGATCTGGGGAACTGGCCCCCCAGAAGCAACCAGCACAGGTGACAGGGTTGAGCAGGAATGGTGTAGTCAGTGCAGCTTCACTGGGACGCCTGGGGGACCCAGGTCCTTGGTCCTGTCTTCCATGGGTGGCTGAGGACTTGGAGGCTCTACAGAAAGTGGAGTGAGCCCCCCGCGGGTCCACACAGCCTGAGGGGTTGCACAGCTGCCAAGCAGGTGATCTTGGCCAGGTGTGGCCTGCCCATGCTTATCTCAGGATTGGCCAGTGGGGCCTGGTCCCAGATAACAAAGTCACATTGCCTGCTGTGGCTTCCACTTGTCACCTTGTGCCTGGAATCCAAGGTGACTGGGAGCAAAGAGGTTGGATGCACAGTGGAAGCCCAGAAGCCAATCCGTTCCTCCTGCTATTGGTCACTTGTGGCTCGTTGGCAGCAAAGGTGAAGAGGACCCTGTGACAGATGGACCACTCTGGACCTTGAGTGATCCAAGATGCTCTGGGGCAGAGGACCTGGCCTCTAGCATCACCCCAGAGGGTGAGGGCGGGTAATGAGGGAACGGAAATGGTCAAGGTGACTTGTAAGGAATAGGCTGCACCTGGGTGCGGCAGCGCATGCCTGTAATCCTGGTGATCCGGGAGGCCGAGGCCCGAGGATTGCAGAGGCTGGAGGATTGCAAGTTTCGTAACAAGAATTTAGACTCCTTATCTGGGAGGAGGCCCCACCTGCCCAATCCTGAGATAAGGATGGACAGGCCATAGCTGGTCAAGTTCACCTGCTTCGGGGCTGTGCGACCCCTCAGGCTGTGTGGACCCCACCATGGCCGTCATTCCCGTTTCTATAAAGCCTCCAAGTTGCTGTCAGCTGCAAGGACAGGCTGAGGACAGGGTCCCAGGTCTTCCTGGAGTAGCTGTGCTGACTAAAGCTCCTTTTATGCTCTTCTCAGGTACCTTTTGGGTCTTTTGTGGAGAGTGACTGGATTAGGTTTGCTGGACCCCCAGAGTTCTAGGCCACAGCCTAGAACATATCCAGCACGTGTGTGTGTGTGTGTGGGAGGGGGGGGAGGTCCTCAGGGCCATTCACACTGAGCTGCAACCCCAGTCCTTTTTTTTTTTTTTTGATGCAGGTTTCTGCTAAGTGGCCTGGGCTGGCCTTGAATTGTGATTCTCTTTCCTCCACCTCCCAGGTAGCCGGGATCACTGGTGTGCACCACAGTACCTGGCCATTCAATATACTTTTTTGCTTCTCTGGCTGTGGAGGTCACAGCCCGTTCCTTAGCTCCCCATTCAGGTGTTAAGTGACCATTAGAGTTTGTAGGCCTCTGAGTTTTGCTTTGCAAATGGGGGGCCTGCAAGAAAAAAAGCTCTCCCTGAATCACATCCCTGACCAATGCTTTTCAAAAATACTGTTTCTGGGACTTTATCTCCCCTGCTCCCTGCCTCCCTGTTCCCCAAGAGGCAGGGTCTCCCTGTGTGGCCCAGGCTGGCCTTTGAAGACCTGGGCAAGCCGCCCTTCCACGTCAAGCTCCAGAGTAGACCATGGCGTGCCTGGCTTGTATCTTCTAACTTTGAAATAGTAGCATTAGTGGTAGACGTTTGGAGAGAAGGTGGAAGAAACAGTCTGGGGACATATTTTTATTTTTTGATTTATAAGATTGTAATTTAGGGGCTGGAGCCGTGGTTCAGTGGTTTTAGTGCTTGCCTGGCAAGCACGAGGACCTGGGTTCAAACCCCAGCACCACGTACACAACTAAGTGTCAGAGCAACTAAGGCCATGTGAAAAACTAAATAAAGTTGTTCCTTTCCTCTCTTTCTCTGTCTCTCTCACTGTCCCTCTCTCTTAAAAAAAAAAGAAAAGAAAAGAAAAGGAAAAATTAAAAAAAAAATTGTACCTGAAAAAAAAAAAGGAAAAAAAATTGTAATTTAGGTTTCCATTTCAAGAGGTCAATCAGAAGCCAGCTTCAATTGCGTAAGAATTCCTGTCATTTTTTTTTTTTTTTTAAACAGCAGGTTAAACATCACGGATTCTTAGAGATCAAGAAAACATCCCAACAGGAGAAGGTGGCACATGCCTGTGATTCCAGTCGTTCTGGAGGCTGAGGCAGGAGGATTGGGAATTCAAGGCCAGTCTCAACAACTTAGACCCTGTCTCAAAATTAAAAAAAAAAAAAAAGAATGGTAATGCTGCTCAGTGGTTTCGTGCCTCTGGGTTCAATTCCGAGCGCTCACGCACACACACACACATAAATAAATACATGAAATTAAAAAAGAAAACATTGCACAAGGACTGGAAGACTGGATGTGGAGCGTTCCTGGCCTTCTCTCTGAAGGTCAGTTGTTGGTGCTTTTTCTTTTTGGAACTGTGGGGTGCTCTACCACTGAGCTGCACCCCCACCCCCTTTTATGTTTTCGTTTTGAGACAGGATCTCACTAAGTTGCCCGGTCTGGTCTTCAGCTTCCGCGGGATTTCCTGTCCACCGACACGTGCTAGATGAGTTACTGAAGTTCTGGGCCAGATTTTACTGCTGAGCTATTGCCCTAGACCATTTATCTTTTATTTTGAGGCACAGTCTTTTGCTAAGTTGCTTTGGGCCTGGCCAAGATGCTGACACTGGTCTTGAACTTGTGATCCTCCTGTCTCAGCCTTCCCAGTCACTGAGATCACAGGGGGGGGGGCCCACTATGCTCCGCTACCCTGTATCTCTTAAGAAAAAAGATTTTCCTAGGGGGGTGGTGGTGGTGTCTGGCTGTGCAGCGACTGGGGAGGCTGAGGTAGGAAGATTGCAGTGAAGGCCAGTCTCAATGAAGCCCTAAGCAAATTAGTGAGACCCTGACTCAAAATAAGAAATCAAAAGGGCTGGGCATGGGGCTTAGTGGTAAAGAACTTCTGGGTTCAATCCCCAGGAAAATAAGCAAGGATTTTCTTCCATTTCACCACATGATGATATCATTGTCAAAGGGAATTAGCATTTATTCAACGGTGTTCATCTAATACATAGTCTGCCTTAATTCAGTTAGGCTGTTGTAACAAAACAATATAAACTCGGTGGCTTATGAACAACGAGTTGATTGCTCAAGTTGCAGAGACTGGAAGGTCAAAATCAAGGCACCAGAAGATTGGTGTCTGGCAGGGGTCCACCCCTTGGTTCTTTTTTTTGTTGTTGTTGTTTATTTTTAAGAGAGGGAGAGCATGAAAGAGAAAGAGAGATGGCTAGACAGAATCAACTTTATTTTATTACAGTGGAAAGAGAACTTAGCTGAGCATCAGGCATTCTAGATTCCAGGGCTCTTCCTGCCACTCACTGTGCTCACAAGGTCAGGAAGGTGACAACTTCCTGGGCCTCACTGGGACACTTGCAAAATCCCTGGACCCGGAGAGGACACAGCGCTGGAGGCCTATTTATCTCTGCCTTGGTTCCGTGATGCTTGCATGACCTTGTGGAATCCTCTGCCTCCTCATTCATTTATAGATTTGCCCTGAGTGGGTACTGGGGCCGTGAGGACGCTGCAGCTTCAGTGTCACCGAGGAGGCAGTGCACACAGTCAGGACAGCGAGTTGCTAGTGCCACTCTGATAAGTGCTATTGACAGAGAAGGACCTGAGGCCTGGATGGGAGCCAGTGGAGGGGAAGCAGAGATGGAACCCAAGGTAGGTCCTCCCAGGAAGTGGTTCAAGGTCAACGCAGGGACCTGGAGTCAGCCAGGTCAGGATTCCCTCCTAGGAGTTCCTTCTACCTCTTCCCTTCTTTTCCCATTTTAGAAAAAGTAGACCATTCGACAGAGATGGCGGGGGCCCCCTCACAGATGTTCAGCCCTTCCTCCTGGTCAAAGAACCTCAGTGTCACTTACAATGGCTACATCTCTAGGGCCTCCTGCCTAGGGTCACATGGGAATGCAATATCACAGGGAGATGATAGGCTTCTAATTATTATTATTTAGTATTGGGGATTGAACCCTGGGGCACTTTACCACTGAGCTACATTCCCCGTCCTTTCCTTATTCATTATTGTTCATTTGAACACGGTGTCTCACTAAGTTGCTTAGGACCTTGCTAAGTTGCTGAGGCCAGTCTCAAGTTTGCAATCCTCCTGCCTCAGCCTCCCGACTCTTTAGGATTAC